>NW_010578548.1:142389-174784 GCF_000705375.1 Tinamus guttatus | reverse complement strand
AAAGCGCCCCAGCAGCCAGGAGAAAACCCGCGCGTGCCTCTTCAGCAGGTGCTGAGGTGCCTCGGGGCAGGAAGGACACAGTGTGGTGCCAGTCCGCGTAAACCGCGCTCCTTGGGAGTCTTTCCCTTTCTGCTTAAATGTGCAAGCGATAGGGCTGCTTTCCGCTGCTCCTCGTGTAACGGATCTGCGGAGAGCAGAAGTTCTCTGCCTCCAGGGGCCATCTCGTCGTGTTCGGCCTTGCCTCTCACCTGTCCCGTGAACCTAAACCATGTAGAGCACTTGCAGAGCCGTCTCCCTCCCATCTCCTTCCCCAGGGGAGAATATCCAGGATCGGCTCTGTTCCTGTGTATGGTGGTTGCTTGTGGGCTGTCTGGTGTTAATCAGCTTGTGCTAATGCTCCAGTTGACAGTTATTGGTGAGAAGTGGAGGGGAAAGTCCACTGCCAGGCTGTGTTCTCCGGGGCTGCAGAGAACAGCTTTTCCCTCTGACAAACACATTGGTTAGGATAATAAAATCCAGATTTATTTTGGGTCATTTCTGAAGGTAATGAGCCAAGAGGGAGAATGATGCTAGTTTCTATGAAATTGAAGGTATTGTTAATATATGTTTTGTTTTCTTTTGAACAGGCACTAGTTCTTCTCTGGAAGTGGGCTCTAACTGTCCCTTAAATTCCAGAGTCCTAAAAATTTGATTGTACTTAAAAAGGAAAAAAATAATTCTTAGTGAATATGTATAACACCACTGCATTTAAAAATGACTTAACTGAGATATAGATGAATATTAAGGTAAAAATCATAAAAGCAAATAATTAAATACTTGAAAATTAATTTTAAGCAAAAATTTATGATGTTTCTTTAGTATATTCATATTGTTATTATCTTAATATCTTAAAACAGCAGATCATAAACAAGTAATTCCCTAATATTGCACTTTTGGATGAGGTAGTGTAAACCACTCATGCAATTTGATGATCTCATTGCCTAAGGTAAAAGTGGTAGCTCTACAATGCACACTGTTTTAAAAATATTTTTTTTTAAATAAAGAGATACTAGAAGGTAACCTCAGTATTCCTCTCTAATTTGAGTAATAGCTGTATAACTTAAGCAATAGCTGTACTTAAGAGCTTAAGTAACAGCACTAACAAAATATTTTTAAAATGATGTCTTTTATTTTTAATTTGCCTTCAGTCCTTAAATACTTGTTATTCCTTATAATTTTTTCCCCTTGATGGTATAAACTTTGAATTTTTGGTTTCCTTTTATTTCTTGTATGGGAAGAAAAAAAAAACTCTCCTATGCAGTGCGAAGGTTTCAAAACAATACATGCAAATTCCTTTTGTATGGTTATTCTGAAGAGCTTAATTTCTATCTTAAGCTCAAGATACAAAATTAGGAATTGAATCATTTTTTTACTGTCAGGATTACAGTAAGCATCCAGGTGACTATTTTGTAAGTCACACTAAACTTAAAACTCTAATGAAATAATATATTTTCAGTACAGTTTTAGAATTTTCATTTTTTAAATTTTCAGAACCCTGAATACACACACACTTTTATATATATATACACACACACATATATACACTTAAATATATATTCACCAGGGAATTTGACTAAAAGAAAAATGTAGGGATTTTGCCTAAAAAAATCTAGAGTGTTCTGTAAGGCATTACAGTTAGGAGCAAGACCAACAGTCTTGTCATTCTGAGTTTCCTTTGATGAAGCACAGCAGTTGGTAAGCTCACCACCTCTTTCCCACAGAAACACTGGTATTTTTTCCATGGTAGGAAGAACAAGAAAGATGAAATGGGACTAAGACTGGTCCTCTTTCATACCTACACTGGTTGCACTGGAGCCACTAGAATTGTATTGGTGCAGAATAACTTGAATTGAGGGAAATGTGTGTCTTTCAGGTTATCTTTGAAGGACTTTCACATGTATGATATCTACTAATAATGAGTATACAATAGTAAGAAATAATCCAGCTTGACTTTGTTGTTTAAACATAGAGCACCAGCCCGCAGCGAGTAGAGATCTGGCCTGTCAGATGTTGGAGTTTCAGTGAAACAAAGACTATGAAAAGCCTGTTCTGTCAAGCAGAATTTGTTAAAATTATTCAGGAAAAATATGCAGTAAAACCTTTCTGTTTAGAATTTCACTTGACCAGTGATTGAAAGCATAAATTATATTTTTCTCTAAATGAGGGCACCTTTGGCCATCTGAAAAGCTTTATGTAAAGAGAATATTTGTAGGCTGGAATTTTGACTTCTCTGAAGTCAGTCAGAATTTTGCTGCTGGCTTCATTAGTCTGAATGTCATTGGGAGTTGATGTGTACATATTTGAAATGATTGGTTGCTAGGGTATTCAAGTATATATTCAAGAAGCAAGAAAGTTTTGTTTCTTGAAGTAACTCTGCATATCATTGCACTGTTTTAGTGGAAAGTAGTGGAAGAGGCAGAATATAATTTATGAAATATTAAGTCTACAGTTTATAACCTATTTGTATGTTATTACTTGTCCCGCAGCAAGATACAGTCTATGTTAATTATATTAAAAATTGTTATCAAAATAGATGAAGAGGCATTCAGTGACACATTGTGATGGGATTTTGCAGGTTCACATGCTTAATTTGGTATATTCTGATCTATTGGTCTCTAAGAATGCTTGTAGTAGAATTGCCACTCTGGTCAATATAGTGGAATGTTACTAATGGTTCGGTCAGATCAGTTATGTGGGGTGTCTTAGGTAAGCTTCTTATCTGAAAAATGCTACAAGTAGCAGAAAATGAGACCAGAACCCTTGAGAGCAAAGACTATATGTCTTACTGGGGACTACATCCTGAGAAATGGTCACTGTTGTTTAGCTACCATGATCCTAATATGAAACAAGTTCTTGGTGTATTGTTACTGTTCAGAGAAGGGGTTTTCATCTAGTGGGATAGCAACACTGTTGCAACACTGTTGAGGCATTCCAACATGCAAGTGGAACCTGGAGATGGCAGTAGTTATGTCTGTTGGAGTCCTGATCCTCTGTATCTCCTCTGAGAGACTAGACTCCATCCACCTTGCAGTAATATCCTTTATGCCTTGCTGTACAACCTCCTATCTGCCCCATCTCCCCTCATGCTGACCTGCAGCATTGCCTCTCCTGTGTGTTCTCCTCCCTGACCTGCAACCACAACCTCTCCTCCCTTGTAGTGAAGGTACAGGTGTTTGAGAAAAGAAAGCCACTAAATGTAATCTGCTTTGTAAATATTTATTTCATTTCCAAGTGCGGACTTGTCGCACTGTCATCAAAGTTGAAGCCCAAGGGGCAATGCTGTGAGTCAGCATGGGGAAGTGGCGGGTGGAGCACATCTATAAAATGCAGTGTGTTCTCCCCTCCTCCCTAATCAGTTGAATTTGATTGGGTTAAGCACAGGGGAGAAAGGCAATGTTTTAGGCTCCGAGGTGATATAGTGAGTTAGAAATAGAGATAGAGGTGGAGAAATTGGAAAGGGAAGAAGGAGAAGAAAGCACTCAGAGTTTAGGAAGACTGCAGTTTGAGGTATCCATCCCCACCTGCCCCTTAGAAAAAAAGAGAGCCATCGATTACAGAACCCTTGTAATACTTGAATATGTAAACAGGAAGGTGTCAAGTAGGCTTTGGTAAGAGATTCTCTCTTTGGTGGGTAAATTGTGGGTTCTTGGATCTTGAGTTTGGTTCTAACATAAAATTTTGAAGGAGTTAAAAGTAGCTCTAGAGATAACTTCAAGAGTATATATCTATGTTTGGATCTAATCATATACTATTTACCTTAGAAGTAACTTATTTGATATTGACTTTCAGACTAGAAAAAGCCTGTTAAATTTAAGCAATAGTATAAACATGGTCTGCAAAGTTGTGGGTCTGAATCCATAAAAAGAACGTGGGTACTTAACTCATACTGAAATCAAAGATACCTAAATACAATTGAGTGTTGATGGTTTGCAAATATATTTTAGCAGTTATGGGACTATCTGAATGATGAGAGCAGAGTAAGCAAGTAACTTCATGTGATGAACAATCCAGTAAAAAGTCAGTGAAGTAATGGGTGTGAATAATTAAATGCATGTTAAGTTCCCTCATGGTCCTTAGATATACTTGTATTACATTTTTACATTTTATGTAAGTTCTTCAGAAGTAAGTACTTCTTTTATGTAAGTACTTACTTTTATGTAAGTGCTTCAGAACTTAGGGAAGTTATCTTCAGATGATATTCTCTGCTGCAAGAAACCTCAAGCAAGATCTGATGTTAGTTACTCTAACTCAGAGATTCTAAAACTTTATAGGTTTTATTGCCTTTTTTTTTGTTTTGTTCTGTATTGCTGTTTTTTTTTTTCCTGTACTTGCACCTTTTTCACCCACCTCTAAGCATACTGACTTAAAGAAGAATAAATGTAGCTTAAATGTTGAAAGCAAAAAAATCGTGTTGTCTCTAGAGTGTCCATGAACACTGTATGGGCATTATAATCGCTTCTTTCAGTACCCTCAACACTTGCAGAGCTTTCTGCCTTAGAAAAGGTTTGGGATTCATTTGACCACGTGCCTGTGTTTACATTGAGCTGGTTCTTCATACTTCCTTTTAGAGTCAGCGAAGAAAGAAGTGGTTATGATCTGTTTTATGAAACAAAATGGTCTGTTTTAGATATCTACTTTAGGACAGAATTGTGAACTCTGTTTTTGAGTAAAGTGACTCTTGGATATGTGACTCTTGGAGGTACAAGACCTCTGTGTTTAGGTGTTCACATGTATGCACTGTGTTTAATATCCCATTGCAGTCAGTGTGATGAATACAGTCAGTGGAGCCTTGAGCCTAGTTCTAGTAGCTGATCAGCTTGGATAGTACTTGTCTGTTTTGAATAGCTCTCTGTTGATAGTAACAGCAGATTAAGCATCTCCCTCCCGTACTTACAGCCAACTTTGGATGTCTTAATCCTTGCCTGAGTGCTCCCTATAGTTGTCCACATAGAAGTGTTGACAGCATTTGAGATCCTCAAAGGTATCCTGGTTGGCCACCTACTGTCAATCCGGATGGCATGGAGGATTCTCCGAAATCGTGTGTCATATATGCCTGCCCTGAAAAGATCTTTCTGATCCCCAGGGCTTTCCAAATTGGATGCTTAAATATAGGTAACTAAAGAGAACTAGTCAAAACATGCTTGTGCTTGATCTTGAATTCTGCTTGGGGAATGTACTCAGTATTGTAAAATGTGTGAATTGGAGTTTCCCTTGTGCAGTAGTTTCATGAGTCTGGTGATAATGCACTGATGGCTGTGAGGCCATCATGATATTAAAAATTTACTCCCTGTGGCCTAATAAATCATAGCAAATCATTTTATTTTTTAAACCTCAACAGGATTCTTGTGTGTGTTTAATGGAGCTCAATATAAAATATGTAACAAATGTAGATATGCACCTTTGCCTTCTCATCTAAAAGTACTCTTTTTGACAGCTTTTCCCTGTGTGCTTTCCTGTGCACCATTTTTCATAATTCTCTTCTACTCCATCTTTCCACCTCAACCTTCAATTACACCCTGCAGTTTTCTTTTTCAAGTTCTGGGTTATTGCCCAGTTCCCTCTCTAAAAAGGCTATATACTGCTTTTTGAGGAGGAAGGAGGCAACACAAACTCCTTGCAAAATGTGTCTGCAAATAAAATGTGGTGTTTTAGAGACTCAGGAAAGAGAAACCATAGTCTTTTTCAGGTACTTATTCTTCTCAATCACATAAACCAGACATTTAAAAATCCTAAAAAGTGGGAGAGAGAAAATCATCTTGTATTTGAGCTGTGTATGACAAATTTCACATATTCCTACATTTGCGTTGCAAAACCAATATAATGCAAGGCTTGCTAGGTACTTGTTAAATTGCTGGTTAAATTGTTCCACATATGCACTGGACAAGATATATGGGAGCCAAGTCTCAAGTGACATATAAATGATGAGACATTATTTTCTAGAGATGTGAAACATATGACTTTATTGGAAGATGTTAGGAGGATTACTTTTCTCAATCTAAATATTTCTAAATCTCTTTTTCTATAACGTAAGCGAATAGTGCTCCATATGAGCAACTGCAAGCAAGCCTGCCATGACTGATAATCCTAGTTGCGAAATGATGGCAGACAGGGATGTGATTAAGAGGAAGGATAGTTGGTAAAGGATACTTTATTTACCCAAATCTTAAACAATATTATACGACCATATCTTGGGAATACATTAAATCTTTATCTATTTTGTCGAGGTTAGGATACACTACATTGTAACTTTGCATGTGTTGATTTGGAGGTATGTGGGATGAGAGGCATGGTGGCATCTTCAGCATGTACGCTCTTACTCAGTGTCAGGTTACTCAAGGTATCCAGAATAAATTTAAGATGACTCTAAACTTTTCAGTCATTAGAGTACTGGAAAAAAGTTCATTCCAGTTTCAAAGTTTGTCAGATAAATTTATAATAAGAAAGCCTCCATAGCGGTAGCATTATTCTTAACCAACATTTGAAAAATGATTGTTTTCTTATTTTGTGATATGATGATGCATGTCTGATTGATGCCATTTTTCTAACACTAAAATAATATTTACGTAGAGGCAAGCAGTTATTAGGCCCTTAAGTTCATTTCTTTTCATCTTAAACACCTTTTAAATGCTTTATTTCTCTCTTTGTCTTTGTGTGTCTGTTTTGATCAATTTTTGGACATCAGTTTGGGGGGATTTTTTTTTCCTTTTATGCTTGAAGGCCTATCTGATAGAGCTAGCAGCCTGTACTTTATTTTATTTATTCTGCGTTAAATAAATCTGATGCATCAAACAAAAGTAGCTGGTAGCATATTCCCAACAAGGAGGTAGTTCCTGCACAATTTCAGCTGTGGAATATTTTCATTCAGGAAGAAGTGGATTCAAAAATTACGTAGATACTCAAAAAGCAATGGGGCAAGTTGACAGCAGGTGTATCAGTCAAGGGCTGCTACATGCAAAATTGCTATTTCTGACTCAGGAGGTGCTCAAGGGCATCCATTATTTGTTGCCGCTGCAGACAGGCACCAGGCTAAGCAGGGCTTTTAGTCTGATATGCTATAACTCTTCATATGCAAGGTTGTTTTCCTAGTTCTCACTTCAGCTTCTTAACATGAGAATATAAAAGCTGCATATGTCTATCTATTGTCTTTTATATGTGTTTATTTGTATGTAACTTTAGATTACGAGATAGCGCTTTAAATGTCTGTTGTTGCTGCCTTTTCATGTGAGCTAGTTTGGTAGTATGTACTTGGGCAAAATTTACTTTAATTACTTGATCAGGTGCTTAATTAAGAATCTCATCACTGTATCATGTATGTCGAATAATGCCTCAGGTTTTTTAAGAACATAGCGGTGTTTTCATTTATGTCTTTAGCTTAACTCTTGTGGAAGATCTTGTGGTAATGAAGTTTTACCTGTGATGTAGTATCAGTGTTTTGATAAAGAGCTGTCCTCTTGCCTAAAGAGCCTTGGGGGCCGCCCTTGGTCAGAAGAGGAAAGCATATTTTAGGAAGAGAAGACAGCCTAGTGGTTAAACCACTAAATGGAGACTCCAAAGACTGCTACTAAATATTGAGTTTTGCCCTACTTGCTTCCTGTGTGGTTTGGAAAAAACTACTTAATATCTTTGCATCAGTTTTCCATCATGAAAAATAGAAGTTAAAAAGATCTTATTTGAATAAATTAAATGATGTGCTCAGACATCATGAAATGATTTATAGAAGAAGGAAGATGGATCAGCAGGCCCTACTATCTGCCTGAATTAAATTTAATGCTTAAAGATACTGAGAGTGAATTCTTCTACAATCGATGGGGAGACAAATGGGGCTAGAATACTTGAGGAATGGTATGTTTTTAAAGACTTTGCACTTTACGTAGCCACGGATTGGTGAGCAATGTATAGAATTGTGAGGAGCATTGTGAGAAGCTGTTGCAGCATATGTTAGAAAAAAGCCTTCAGAAAAAAAATGGTTGTTTTTTTTTTGATCTGTTGCCATGAAGGGTGAGAGGTATCCTCGGGTCAGAAAGATTGCAGACCCATGCAGCAAAAATATAGGATAATTACTGGTCTGCCTGAACTTTTTTGGGTTGGAGTCGAATGGCACTGTACCCGAAACAGTTACACTTGTTGCAAAGAGTAGTCCAATCACTTGTTCTCTTGCTGGTCCATGCTGTTCAAATACAAATAAAAGTTCAATATGATGTGTATCGAATACAAATAAATAATGTTCTGGCATACAGATCTCCCCAGCCATTTATGCACATCTGTGTGTGTTGGATTTACTCTGGTTCTGTTTTTATTTTGTGCTTAAAACAATTTGAGCTTTTAAGTAACTTTGATCTGTGGCTTCCTCTTCCATTCTGAGGAGAGAGCAACTGCTTCGCTCTCTTCTTGCCTTGAGAAAGTAGAAATGGTACTTGCGTTGTTCTTTATTGGATTTTCCTTACAAGAAGATAATCCCTTGGGTAGCTGAACTCTTAAATTTGACTTCTTCTCTCAGGGAAAGTATCCAGAATGTCCAGATGTGCAGTACAACTGAGCGACCGATCACTTCATCCTGTAAATAGCTGGTTAGCTGCCTCTCAGGTCTTTGCTAGGAGACACCTCTACATCCTGGCAAAGGCCGCAGTGTTTCCCTTGCAGTGAATAGTGCGTCATGTTTTGAGCTGATAACTGAATCTGCACGAGGAATGGAGTGGGAGAGAAGCGCCTCCTGAGGCTGCGTCTGCCTATTTGGCTTTGTGTGACAAACATAAGAAATGCCCTCTGCCATCCTATCTGATGCAGACCTCCTGGATCAGACCAAGGGTTCAGGAGGCCCAGTGTTCTGACAGAATTAGGACATGACAGCATTAGGAGATAGTGTTTAGAAAGAAAATATCAACCTAATCATTTCTTGGGTCTCTTCCTTTTCTACTCCCTTGGTCTTTTGTAATTATTCTATATCCCTTAAAATATTCCCCTTTATATTTTATGAGATGTTCTCTTGTGTTAGTGGTGCAAGACTCAGTGAACAACAGATTTGTATTCAGCTTTGCGATTTTTTAATTCAGTAATTCTCCTCTCCACCTACACCTCCAAAGAGAAGACCTCCAACCTTCTAGTTTTTCCTCAGTTTAAATAAAAAGAGATGGACTGTTTGTTATTGATTTTGACCTTATGTACTGTAAACTAAACCACCTCAAGTTATGGATGTTTGAGGAACCTATGATTAGGACTTGACATATCTACTTTTTTCATTTAAAATAACTAATACAGTCATTTAATTAGTAAGTTAATCAGTGTTTTGTTTCTTACAGAAAAGAGAATTTGATGTGGATAACCTAAGCAAAGCAGAATTGCGCATGCTTTTGAGTATAATGGAAGGAGAACTGGAAGCACGAGACCTTGTAATTGAAGCCTTGCGGGTAAGTTACAGGGTTATTTTTTAGATTCTCTATTTGTTGCTTCATTTTTACTGTACATAGAACATTAGTAGAAAAATGAATTGTGTGTTTTTTTTTAATTAGAGTTTTATGTTTCTTAAATCTCAAAATCATAAATAAATTCCTGTTGAATTGTTACCATTTTGCAAAACTATGTAATTTGGGTATAAAATAAAATTTAGTATAAAGTACCAACAAGAAAATAGAGATTTTTTTTTTCTTTTTGAGGGGAAAAAGGCAAAATGACTATTTACATTCTGCTGTGCTGTAGAATAATTTTGAAAGGAAGGAATAATTTCAAAGGAATATTCAGTCCATTCTTCATTTGTTCTGATAATCTCTGTATTTGCGTGCATCTAATGTGCATCTATATTCATCTTCTGCAAGATGGGAAGATGGACAAAATAAGTGGCTGATTAGGGAAAAGCTTTTTAAAAAATAAAAGATTAAATATAACTTTCATATATAATATAAAATAAAAGTGAGTTCTAAAAGCATTCACAAGTGCTTGATTAGATTTTTTGCCATAGCAGGCGTGTGTGTAAAAGTTTCTGCTTTAGACGTTTGCACTCTGAAGGACAGTTTACAATCTGGAAAATTTACAAACAGAACTATTTTAATCAAAAGATTATTTTTTATGGCTGTAAAAATCATGAACAGTTTTTTTTTTTTTAATTTTAAAATAGATCATGGACAGAATAAAATTTAATGGAGTTGCAAAACAGACCTCAGGTTTAGGGGGAAAACAGTCCTATGTGGATTGAAAATATTTATAGTTTGATAGTTAGATAGAGGCAAATAATGGCCTTTCGGATCTCTTAAAGCAAAATCTCTGTATAATAAAATACATTTGATACTACGTGTTAGTAATATATTGATTGTGAGGGAATGTTGGAACATATTCCATTTGTAATATCACAATAACAATTGTAGCCACATTTTATTCAATTTTAATTTGTTTTGTTATGGTTTCAGCTCACTTTATGCAAATGGTGCTTTCAAGTAGCTGATGCATCTGTATTAATAACAAAAGAATTTTGGTGCATAAACCTCTGTAACAAAATCGCTATTACCATTTTGCAAAGGCAATAAGACACTGGAAGCAATATGTTTCTGAGAGATTACAACACTTTCAAGTTACTTGGTGTTTGGCCTTCAGGTATATACATGTCTTGAAAAGTACTGCCTTTTTATTTAATAGCTTTAAAATGTCACATCTACATCTCACTTGCTCAGAACAGGAAATTTTATTTTCCCTGACAATCATGGTAAGATAATATAGAAGTAATAAGAAGGGAAAACAAAGTGCACACCCAATTCAGAATGTCTTTTTTTGACTATTCTGGCATTGGAGGAATGCAAATAGAATATTCAGGTGAATTTCTGTAATATATATTCATGAACCTAAAACAGTAAAGTATTTCATACCTCCTTAACAAATAATGGATATATTGCTGTTGGATGAAATACAGAAAAATGGATGCAATGCACATTTGTTCACTGGGAACATTAAATATCCAGCACAGGGCAATCACAGGAGTGAAAATGTCTACGTTACTGATTGCCAGGCACCTGCTAAAGTTTGCAGGAGTTAAGTGTTTTTTTGATGACTAGGAGAGAGATCAAAGCAAAACACAGCTCAGTTTCACATAAGATGCAGAAACACTGATTTTTTTTCTCCTCCTGCTTCTAAGTTCATAGTTTCTGCACTTTTTAGTGTAACACCCAAATTAAAATCCATATGGAGTTTACCTTTTTAACCATACTGAGAAACTTGGAAGTTATATCTGCTGAAGAATTTGGAGCTGCAAATCTTGGAACATGAGTTACTGCAAGTCAGAAGTACTAGAAGTTGGAGCAGTCTAGCAGTCTACTAGCTATTGTAGCTTATTTCATGTAGACCTAGCTAAATGTGGGTCTATTTTAAAAGGGACTAGCAGGAAAATTCCATTTGTTGAATTTGATACAGACTCTCAGAGTACTTTTGTTTCAACTTATTGACAAACATACCTTGTGCCCTGTAGCTTAAACAATAAGAAATGTAGTTTAAACAGTATTAGAAGTAGGCTCGTTCAGTAGTGAAGAACCATAAATTTATTTAAAGTAGGCACCATTTTTCTTGCGATTTATATATTTAATTGGTTATGCTTAGGTAAAAATCTCAAATTTCTGTAGTACAGTATCATTAGAACTCTCCTTAAATTATTTTTCATAATGTGAATATGTTTAATAACTATTTTCATATATATATTATTCATTCTGCAGCAGTTATAATAACTGCTATCTAAATTCTACTGTCTCCTAACAAGACTGTACTGGATTATCAGCATATTCAAACTAAATTTCTTCCAGATGTCAGTCCTTAATGTCCTGTAAGTTAATATAATTCTGAAGTCCATGTGACTTGAGTTGTGTATATCCTCTTGAGAGATCTGAGTGTTTTTAAAATTGGCTGTTGCAATGTAGGTTTTACTGGAGACACTGAATAATACTTTGTTTTCCTTACTAAAGGAAATTTATTTTGGTCAGAATGCAAGATAGTATTGACTTGAACATTTGTCCAAAAGAAACATTAATTGTTCTGAAGCCAGTTTTGATAAATATTGTGGGTTTTTTTCTACATTCATGAAACAATTTGCAATAGTCATAAGGAAATGGCTTGCATATGAGGGAAAGGGTTCTTATGTCATTATGCCTGCTACTGCAGGCAAGCATTACATACATTCTGTTTTAAAAGGTGATACTTTTTTTAGGAAAGGATTTTTTTTTAAAGCCACTTATGCTTGAGGCTCTTTCAAAGTTTAATTTCTTTGATATGTCAAAAGCTACCAATTCATAGCCTTAGTTGTGCTAAGTAACATGTGTATATTTCATAAATACATGTATATATCATAAATATTTCTCCTCTCAATTTTTAGCTGTTGTGACATAGGTTAATTTATAAGTAGTTTTATATGTCCTTGCTCTGTTAAGAACTAAATCTTCTTTTATTATCTCTATCTCTTGGTTGTCATTATACTTTCTTCTCTAGAATGACGTAAGTTTAAATTCATCATTCCTAAGTGTGTTTGCCCTTATCCATACTGATTTTTACAAGGTTTCACTGAAGGTTTGTAAAATTTGTGTAATTGTTTCTATTTATTTGCCTATTAGAAGTGTCTCTCCTGGAAGATTCTGGCATTATAGGGGGCAGCTCTTGATCACAGGACTGATAACGCACAGTATAGTTAATTAAAACCTGACCCATGTGGTACAAATAACCCACATCTAGCATGAATTTGCATGCTTTACTAAAGTTCTCAGACATATTAGAGCTTATGAATTTTCTTTCTCTAGAAAACAAGTTATGAAAAAAAACACATGCACCTTCTACATCCATTGATGAGATGTTTTTCAGGTTGACTCTTACAGGAGCATAGTTCTGCTGGCGACAAATGTGTCTCTCCTGGTATGTAGGCTGTACCATAGCAATGAACACCTTGCCTGCAGTATTCACTGCTGAGATCAAACACTGATTTATTTCAGTGAATTGAGAACTAAGAACTAGGATGCTAGAACAATATTTCTGAATTTCAAATATGAAGTTGGAACTTGTTCCTTGCAGTTTTCTGTGATGTGTGTATACTAAGTATACATTGTGGAATAATCACTTAAAAAGATTTAAGAGTCAGTAAAAATTTGGGATTTTGTTTCTTTCATGTCAGTTAGTTGTGTCAGTTAGTACTGCTGTGATACTGTTATTCTGAAAAGGAAAGAACTTGGATTTGAGAATTGTGTTATTTTCAGATGCTTCATTTCTAGCTGTCTATTTACAAAGTATTCATTCCATCATAAAAGGAATTTGTATTTCATATTTTTCAGCTTATTTTCTCTTGATGCTTTCACATGTCTTAGAAAATAGCAATTAGCTTCTCATATACCACATTTTTTAGGATGCTGCTTAGCTTCTTTTGCTTTAAAATTTAGTTCTGTCAAATGAAAAAAAAAAAGAAGAATAACTTAAGAGTTTGTTACTCTGCTTTAAAAATAAGTAGATAATAAAAAAGTGAGAAATGCCTATTGGTTTTATTGGAAATACATCTTGTTAATTTAGCTTGTCTCATGGTGCGGGGGAAAGATAAAAATGTAGTTAGTAAAGGTAATAGTGCTGATGTGATGGATTTTGTTAAGGCACTTGAATTTAGGCTACATGATAAATTACCAAACCCAAGGTGGCACATCTTAGCGATAATTAACTAAATTTAGAAGGTTTTTATGCATAATGAGATATAATGTTTTCATTGTATTTTGTATCAATTATTGAAATACTGAAGTTTGTTTTGGAACAGAAATAAAACTTTGAATTCAAACTATATTCAGAAGAAATATACCAATCACATTTGTTTAATTCTGTATTTTCACGATACATAATTACTCTTGGTTTTTTTATAGTATGTACAGCTGATGATATATAATGCCACATAGCATTGTCTTTTAAAATTAAGGGATATTGCTTCCCGATTCAGTGACCGAAACATTATCTTACTGGATCAATATCTCTTATCATTACTGTGATAAAATAGTTTTGTTTGATATACAGGGAGAAATTATAAGTTTTTTTTTGTCCTTAGCATGTATTTCTTACAGCATACTCTGACTTGTACAATACAGAATCATAGTATTTTGATGAATTATCTCTATTCAAACCCTTTTGCTTTTTAAAGAAAGATTGGCTACATGGAAGGTGGAAGTCAGAGAAATTTGGATTTGAAAAGAGATACAGAAATTATCAACTAGAGCAATTTAAGTTGCGGGACAAGTCCAGGGTGGGGGGACCAGAATCCTTGCAGGAGCAGATATTTGTCACACTTCAGGTCAAATTTCCAGATTTACTCTCCAAGTGAACAGTTAAATAGTTGTTGAGGCATTGTCAAAATTCGTCTTGAAGAACATGAGCTTTATGTAAATCTTTCTAATTATAGTGAATGATTTAAGATAGTTCTTTTTTAATCTGTAATTTCTTTACTTTAGTAGGCCCAGAATGTGAATTGCACTGCAGTTTAATTGAAGTTCAGATTACTGTTTGAATCATTAGAGTTGTTTCATTAATAAGCACTAGCATGCTGTTTAATTGCAATTTGGAAAACATACAGTGGAAAAAAAGGAAGGGAGACTTCACTGTCACTGCTTCCTGCATCTGTCTCAATTATCCTACTAAACTGCCTGCCTAGAGTAAAGGGATAATATATTCCTAATGTAGAGGTAATGTGGCCACATTATCAAGGCACAGGACTGGCCCCCTGGCCTCACACACTGTGACCTCAAATACAGCCTTTTTTTTTTTTTCTCCTCTAGCCATAAAGTGGTCTGCGGTGGTCTGCATCTGCTTGTTTACCAAAGGATTTTTTAAAGTGCATTGACCCTCATATGATGAATTGAAGTGCTAGTGTTAGCTGTCAAGCATGGAATTATAAAGACTAAATACTGTGCTTAGTGGTGATTTTCTCATAAAATTAAATCACTAATGGGTTATTTTTCCTTTAAGATTATATAAAACATACTTATCTGGGATTTACTTTTTTATATGTAATTTCATTTGTATGTACATCTCATGTATAAATTCATTTGCCTATGTGAGTATGTGGCGAATAGAAAAATAAAAATGTATATTATACTTGGTGCTATGGAATTCGTTAATTAGTGTGAATAAAAAGCAAATTCTTTTGTACTAGGTTCTTCAATATATTTCACTACATAGATTTAGAAAAAATTGTTGATGAAATCAGCATTGTGTATTTCAAAATAAAATATCTAAAAGAATTGTTGATACTAGCAGTAGATATTTTTTTGTTTCATCAAAGGTGAGTACAAATCAGTGATGCTGCATGAAGCAATATCTTTTCTCTGAGATTAAGGGAGCTCTAAGTTAATGGATTCTATGTATGTGATGGCAGGGTGAGGAGAATAGTATGAGGATGGCAAGGTAATATTAGTTGTGCTTCTTTGGAGTTGTAAAGCCCTGCTATATTTTGTTTTTACAATGGTTTTCTAAGGAAGGAAGACTTATCTTCTCTATAGGTGTTTGCAACAATATCTGTTTTGCCCTCTAGCCAGTTTCTGGAAAATTGCCTTCACAATTTCAAAAATAGTTTCATAAAAGCAGACAGCTGTGTAAGAGAAGACATACTGTTTTAGTCCCATAGTTGAAGGAATGGTTGAAATTTATGTGAGAATTATGTGTGTGTTATTAGACATCATATATGAAGTACAACGTCAGGACAAAGCATTAATTTAGATGCTCAGGGAATTGAAGTTAAACTGTCTAAGTCTATAAAAAGATAAGCAAGAAGAAATAAACCTGCCATGGAATTTATTTTTTCTGCAAGAATTGTTCAGTGCAGTCTATCTTTCTGAATCTAATCAGCTTAGACAGGCCTGCAGGCTAATCAATAGAGCTGAAAATGAATCATACTTTTCTATATTATGTCTGAATAGGAGATCCAAATTAGATAACTTCTGACATCACTAGCAAGGTATGTGAGTTCTTGAAGAACAGTTGTCAAATTGTGTAATGAAAATGTAGATATTAACATAATGAAATATACATCTAGGAAGATAATTATAAAATTACAAGAGTAGATAAAAGATTAAAGAATTAATTTTTTAAAGTTTTTGTGAGTCTGTATTCTTGATAGACATAAATTAATGCATGATATGTTACATAATGCATAACAGCTCACACTCATAATTAAGATTGCATTCTATTAGCTTTACCTTAAAGAAAAAAGTAAAAAAAACCCTAAAATTTAAAAATAAGGACAAATGGCTTTTTAAAAAAGTACAGTGATTACTGATATCATTTAACACTGTGTGGATTATGAAACATTACTTCAAAGTAGGTTATAATACATTAACAGCCAGTTCTCAGGTCCCAGCTCTGCTGTTAGTCATTTTCATTCAGGATATCAGTTTTCAGTTTCATAGAAGTTCTGTATTTTAAAGTTAGTCTTAAAAAAAAAGTATTATAATATATTTTTAGAAAAGGTAATTTGTTTTGAAATGGTAGGATTTTTTCAGATTTTTTGTGAAAGTTTGAAATGAAAAGACAAAACATTCAATTTTCAAAACTATAATAGTATAGACTTACATTAAACATTGGGAAACTGTGTGTTTGTTTATATAGATAAGTGTATTAAATGAACTACATGAGATACATCTGCATTTAATTCAGATCAAGAATGTATTTTTGAAGAAAATTTCTCCAGTTACCCCCACTTAACTGTGACTTGCCTCACAGATCTCTCGTGAACTGAACTGCATTTGGATAAACTTAACCAAGAAGTGTATTCCAAATATAACTCTAAAATGATTCCTCTGATGAATACTAAGTCTACATGAGGAGATTCAAGCTAGACCAGGGTAACCCAAATGGACAGAGGGTAGGCACATCCTCAGCATCACCTGCATTGCTCTGCAGATTTGTTCCTACTATGCTGTAGTACGTGCTACTGTAGTCGCTGTATGCCCATACTTTCCATTGCTCTGGGTGATTTGGTAAATTGTAATGGAAAATATGAGATGATTTGTCAAGACTAGTTTTGTAGTTTTGTAGTTTCTAAAAGCAAAAATCTTCCAGTGTTTTCTACCATTATGGTCATTCTTGAGTTTAAAACAGATGAAACTTGCTTGTGAAATTGCCAGATGGGTCACTGTAAATTGTTATTCGTGTGTCCTTTCTCTCCAAAGGGCAGAACACATTTTCTGCTCAAGCTAGTTTGATTTCAGGTCTTGACTTTGCATTGTGGAAGCCTATTCTTAGTAAACTTGTCTTTCAATATCAGCTGATACAATGACTGAACAAAGTGGTTTTATTTTAATTTTGGTGAAAACAGTTGTTTTTGTGGTAACTGTTACATGTACATATTTCTCTGTAACTTCATCAATTCTTTAAGATGAAATGTTTAAAAAAAAAACTTAGTGTGTTATATTTAGTTTATCACAAAAATATATTAACAACTATTTTTTGAAAGTAACTTAGACTTATACTAGAAAATTTGATATTTATAATTATGCAAAATTGGAGCCTTTCATGCATGTCTTTGCATTTCAATAATGAACTATATGTACAGCTCTTCTCTCCTACCCTGATCTGTCTACTTTTCAAAGAGTTGTGCCTACCAAAGTCTTCTTCACTTGGGCAGTGAAGACTTTTGCCTCCTGTACATTGAGAGATTACTTAATAAGTACAATTTAATATATGAGCTACAGTTTTGTGTCCTTTTTATGCTGTTATTGCAATATGTAAGTTGTAATGGGGTGATACTTTGCCTGTGAATTACACCTCAAAATAGGAACATTACTATCAGCAGAATTGTCAGTTATGTTTGGGTAAAGTTTTTATCTCAAACTATGGTATAAAGCCGACAAGAGTGGTGCAATAGGCTTAGGACTTTCAAAATGAACTGTAGAGCTGGAGGGATGAGGAGAAAATCTGTGAGCTATTGGGGAAAAGGGAATGAAGCCATATCCAGTTTGGCTGTTCGTGGATAGGCTGACAGGTATAAACAAAAACGTAGAAAATTACATTTTTAAGAAGTGCAGTCTGTCACAGGAAGATAAATTGTCAAGGTCCTTACATGCAGTAATTGGGCTAAGTTACTGTGGATTCAAAATCTATGTCTAAATTTCCACCATACAAATACCACTTTTCTCAGATATAAAAGAATGAAGGACACAAAAGGCTGACAGTAGAAGTTTCTGGCAGTCACTAAGACAAATTGTTTTGTAGCAGGTGTCTAAAAAATGGTGATTAGTTAGGAGGAGGAATGGAATATGTTAAACTGTATGTAACAGAAGGTTATTGTTTCAGACAGCATGATGGCAATTATTGGTCTTGGTGGCAGAAGTCAACCATGATGTGGGAATCAGGTTGCCTTGTTTGCATTGTCATTTTTGCATGTTGCATTTTTTTTTTTAATTCTTGCCAAATTTTTACAGAGGTGGTAATCTGTGTTTTTTCCTTGCTGATCTGACCATTACTCTTGATTCATTGACTCCATTGCAACTGCAGTTCTGCTGCTCATGAAATATGCTTGTGAAAAATTTATTCTGCTTTGAATCTGGTTTATCTCTACTTGTCCATTGACAATCAAAACGATTCCATTTTTGAACAAAGCTTTTTTTTTTTAATTGGTTTGTTGTCAATTTATCAACATGGCTGTCAGAGTATTATTCGGCTGTTGCAGGCTCTTAAAAATTGATTAAAAGGACACTATGAACTATGAACCAACCTCAGGTTAGTAGATTAAATGATTTGCAGTAGCTTGTTTAGAATGCTTTTTTTTAAATTCTTTGTGCTTGATTTTAAATCTAAACATAATCCAGAGTGCTTTTTATTTAGCTAATTGAGAAGTGGTTAGAACAGAAAATCAGATTTTGAACATCCTTTTAGATTTTTTTTGTAGTTGGTGTATTATGTCAGCTAAATTTATTTTTATTAAATTGCTTACATATTTGGCTAAACTGTTTTATTGCCTAACATTTCAATGTGCTAATACTAAATATTTGCGTGGGCCTAATTTTTAGGAATTGCATAATTGTGGTTACAGTGGGAGAAAATACCTCTTGTCTGACTTAAAAGGTAATGGTCAAGACTGCCCGTGACTACAGAAGCCAACACAACAATGAAGGAATTGCTGTGAAGTTAAAGGAGAATCTTATATCTCATCCTTGATACTGTCAGAGCCCATGTTGTTAATAATTTGGAAATACAGTGTAAGGTAATGCTAGGATTGCTTAACATATATATTTTGTTTAAAGGATCTTTTCTGATGCCTATAAAAGTATTTACTTAGAGTTTTCTTAGTAGATATATTTCTGTGAGCATGTGCAATCAAAAATATTTATCTTTTATGCACAATAAACAATTAAAATGAGATGTATTTGATTTTCCTTTTAAGGCATAGCGGTATTTCTTGTATTTTATTATAAATGGAAGCAAATCTTACCTGTGCCAGTGGATGCTGGAGCTGCTGCAGCAGCAATGCTATGTCTCTGTTAGTTGGTGAGGACCTACTGTTTGAGCATCTATAAAGAGCTCTTCTTCCAGGAGCGAGTAACAAAACATAATTTTTAGCAGTGTCAGACTGCTTCTAGTAGTTATCTGTTATTTGCCAAAGGCATCTTTGCTTGGTAAACACTGAGCAAAGCAAAGCATTTAGTAAAGCATATTGAAACAGTCCTGTGTGAATGTGGTTTTCTAAGCCCTCTGCTACTGGGGTAGGTCCCCTTATTCTGCGACTTTCTAAAATTGGAGAGTCCAGGATGCAAACTCTGAATTGGCCTCACATTGTAAACATCCTTTTCATTTCTTCCTCTCAACAGTGACTGTTAAACTGACAATAGTCTCTTCTTGATTTTGATATAAAATCTGAATATCTTTAATGTCGTCAGGCATGTAACTACTAATTTGTTTGCAGATACTCTGCAGGCTACTTATCTGGATAATTGTTTTCTTTCCTCCTCTGTTCTTCCTACCTTATTGGAACTGTCTGTGAATTCAGTTTAAATTAGTGAGTTGCAGTGCACAATATTTGCAGCAGCACCATGTCTGTGCAACTTTGTGATCTTTATAAGTGTTATTGCTGTCACTTCATTCTCACAGTGATTTTTTTTTTTTTAAAACATTTCGTCTTTGCCTTGCTGACAATGGGATGTAACTAGGTCCATGTATCTCTGTTATTATATTAATTGTAATTTTCCATTTTTAATTAAGGGAACATAGAATATTTCCTCTGTACCAATGGCACAGTTATTTCTGCAGATGGTAGCACTACAGTGTAACAGCGATAACCTTTTTCTTTCTTTCATTTGTTTCTTGTGTATGCTTGATTTTACTTTTGGTGCTTCTACCTGTTATTAATATTGAAGAAAATTATATATATATATATCTATGTGTGTGTGTGTGTGTGTGGTTCGACACATTACATGGAAATATTCATTTATAAAAATATTATTTTTTAAATAAGGTAAAGGAAGATGGGCAGATTCGTTTTCAAATTCAACACTTGTGAAAATATTCATATAACTATTACTTTTGCTATGTCTTGAGTATGCGTTCCCATGTGTTTCTCCTTCATGCCCCTCTGTGATGCTGTTTTGATCGTGGATAGATCTTTTCGTCTACAGGGATTCCAGAGTGGGATATGTGTTAGCAGGTCTAGCAATCTGTTAGAAATAATTAGCACTAGATCTTTAACAAAGACTGTGTTCCATTCCTGCAAATAAATGGAAAACTTGGAAAAAAAGACAGTGATTATAGTGAGTTCTCTCTGAAATGTCAGAGGAAAATTTTAGCTATATATTGTAAAATTTTAAACTATTACATGAGGTTTAAAAAAAATGGTAACTTATAAGTAACAGTATCTGTAAATGGGGTGCTAGCTGAAAAATTGCCTTTAAGATTCTAATAAAGACCATAAAGTCAAAATAGACAGTATGAATGAGTGTTCTGTTTGCTTTAAAATATTCCAGGCAAGTAATCAAATGTATTCAGTGAAATGTCGTTTTTTTTTTTTTTTTTTTTTTTTTTTACAGCGGCAATAGTAAAAACAAAATTAATCTGGGAAGCCATAGATATTACTCTTACTATTTATCTTCAGAAGTGAATATTGGAAATAATTTAAAAGCAATAAATTATCTTAATGTATCTCAAATCTGTAGTGCTTAGTATTGTGAACTCAACATTGGTATGCCTTTCAATTAAAGTATTTCAAGTTGATGTAATTATGTACTTGGCACAAAGGAATGTGGGATGGTACTTTGACTGAGATTTTGAGAGTTTGAAAATGTGGAAAGCTAAATGCTGTAAATTATAAAGAAAAAAAAACAAGGTAGTTAGTCCACTTAGTGTGTTTTGTTTATCATTGAGCTGACAAAATTTTGAATTTTAAGCATGGGGATTAAAGGGTTCTTTTTTACTAGAGACGAAGGAATATTTTCTCTAGTTCAGAAGAGTGGCTGAAAGATTTCCATTAAAGAAATTATTAATGGATTAGTATGACTTTGAAGCAATAAATTTGAACATGTAAAAAGGTCTAGAGAGCAAATGATTACTTAAAGTAACCTGTAAGTTTAGCTCTCCTATATCCTTTGAGACCGGTTATCAGTATGTAAATCTATATTACTTACAGAAATAATAAGATTCTGGGTGGTTAGCTAATAGGAGTGTAAAAGATTGATACTTCCTTACAAAATACTGGCCAATAACTTTTGAATGTTTAAGTGTGAAAGCTGTCATAAAACAGGCCTAATGTCATCTTTATATAGAACATCTGGATGAGTCTTCTCAATTAAAAGCACATGTTTCACAACTTGAGCTTTTCCTCTTACTTTATGGAGAAGCTCAGTGAAGAGCCTGAATTTCACCTTTTACATTTGCAAAAAGTAAAGAATATTTTATGTTGACTATTTTGGGGTTTTTTTGTTAGGACTGTAAATTGACTATTTTTAAACTTTTCCCCCACCCTCAAGATATTGGATCTTCATTAGAGGGCATGAGGGAGGAGAATTCTTTACGACATAGGGGGGAAAAATAAAAATAATAAAAAAAGAACTTGAGGTATGCTTCTCTGTCCTGGCTCGTCTCTTTTGCAGAAGTTTCTGTGAGATAGTGGGAGAAAGGGAAGGAGGTGGTGTGGCTTAGCAAGACTGGTGCACTTGTAAACTGATGATACAAGATTATATGTAGTCAGAGCCAAAGGAAGTTCAGGCTTGATCATTACCTTGATTGTATAATTCTTCAGCATTTTCTGTTAGATTATCAATATGGATTATGTAAGTGTTAATTAAATGGGTGGGGGATATTGTTTGTTTGTTTGTTTTTGTCTTCCTGTGTGCAGAGAGCTATATCAAAATGTTAGGCTTGAGTGAGAGCTGCCTTTATTGTTAGGCATGTTGTTTCACTTCTGTTAAGTGAACTTCTGAGTGCAGGGGAGAAGAGCTAACTGTACACTTTTCGTAAGCCATTTTAACTTTCGGATAGTTGACATGAAACTGAACAAGACTAGTTTGCTATTGGGTAAATCAACTGCTAGGTTAAGATCCTGACCTTTTATGCCTTAAAATGATCCCATATATTGGCAATCCTTTTTGGAGGCCGACTTGGGAATCATAGAAGCACAGAATGCTGGAGGTTGGAAGGGACCTCTAGAGATCATCTAGTGCAACCCCCCTGCTCCGGCAGGGACACCTAGAGCATGTGGCATAGGGTCACATCCAGGCTGCTTTTGAAGCATCTCCAGAGAAGGAGACTCCACAATCTCTTTGGACAGCCTGTTCCAATGCTCTGTCACCCTCACAGGAAAGAAGTTCTTCGTCACATGGAGATGGAATTGCCTGTGTTTCTACTTGTACGCATTATCCCTTGTGGTCACTGATAAGAGTTTTGCCCCATCCTCCCTACATTCTCCCCTCAGGTATTTGTACATGTTTATCAGATCTCCTCTCAATCTTCTCTTCTCTGGGCTAAACAGGCCCACTTAGTCTTTCCTCATAAGATAGATGATAAGATAGGAAGCTGAGATGTTTTTGTGTATCTCCCTTGATCAGGAGCACTAAAAATAGTGTCATAAAACAACTAGCTAAGCTAGCTTTTATTGTCATAAGACACTCCTTTGTGTAGCTTTGAATGCTTTCTGTATGTGCCATGCATCAAAATTTACTGAACAAGTATATTCTGTTTTCTTTACAAGTAGCTTTGGCAGAAGACATGAATTGTCTTACAAACCTGATCAGTGGTTTGTGGAGCACATATGAAACAATTTCTATAGGACTCTCAGGGCATAATCAAGCCATTTGTTGGGCTGAAAGTCCCATTGTGCAAAACGGTTGCTAGTATTTATGGAGCTATTCTTAATGAATCATAGTGGGAAATAGATTTTTCCTTTTGTTTTCTGCAGTATTTCTTGCAAGTATTACTTTTACCCTGCCTATATTGGTAATTCTGTTTTAATAGCTCAAAAATAATGTGAATACATTGTATAGTATTGTGTAAATTTTATAAAAATGTTACCTTTCAGCCATCTTCTTCTTTGAAAAAATCTGTTTTCTTTTCAATTTTGTTCATAATGCAGAATTTGTGCCCTCTTGAACGTATTCGTTATAAAATAAGCCTTTACTGCCTCCTGTTCTATGCTGGTTGGTTTTAGAAAACTTTTTACCACTCCCTAATACATATGTCAAGAGAAGATATTAATACAAACCTATGAACATCTGTTTGAGCAATTGTAATATATGTGGAAAAGGAAATTAATCAGAGGAACAAACTCTCTTGAAAGGAAGGAAATTTTGCTTAGGGTCCTGTGGCAGCTTTAATTCAGTTCCATTGTTCCACAGTGGTGGAGGACATGCAGTCCTACTTTTGATGTTTATCATCAGTTGCTCCATGGAAGACTTGGACTTGCTGAACTTTAAACTTGGCAGGTAAATGAAGAGGAAACTCTGCAATATGTTGGGGAAAAAGTGCAGTATTAACCTTGAAAATAGTATTGCACATCTGTTCTATTACTGATTTGTGTATTTTTTTCAAGGCCTTATAATTCATTTCAGCAAATGTATGCAATTAATATCACCTCAGATTATTAATGGAAAGAATTCTAACAATATGATCTGTATTGTGTGGTTAATTTTTTTTTTCTCATTAGGCTTATTTATTGCTTATAAATTAATTGGTCAAGGGTTTTTTTCTTCTTTATGCTTGTGGCTTTAGGTCTGTCGTGAGGCATGCAGTATTTGAAGGTCCTCCCTACTCCCCTATGTTCTTTTAATAGCAGGGGAAAAGAATATTCTATTACTTATTTTTTTTAACAGTTTTTAGCATTTACTGGAAAGAGAGTTTCTTCCCCCAAAATCAGGACACAGAGAACATCTGTCAAACAATTCCTGTGCTGGATTTGCAGCTTTCCCCATTTTCCCATGGCCTATCACCCTGAGAGCTCCACTTCCTTTATCCCTCTCCCCACGTACAGCTGGTAGATAAATGGGATCAGTGACTGCAAAGGGTTGACTTGAGAGGCAGAAATATCCAGGAGGGAGCTGGCAAAAGGATGCAGGGTGTGGTTTGAATAGCGTGAAAAGAGTAAGTTTAGGAGTGAGTGAGGTGTCTTGCTATATGTGGTAAGAAAAAAGTGCCCCGAAAAATAATAGAATAAGCAGTTTATTTTATAGCCTTACCTTCCAAATTTGTGTTGACTACAGACCTAAGAGAGAAAAGTTGAGAGCAAACCTGCTCTGTGTATCACACATGTGCATAATCTGTAGGACTGTTCAGTGATAAGTGGTTTGTTTTTTGATAATGTAACAAAATCTCTCTATTCTAAATCATAAAACGCGTTTTTATGATCCAAAGCTAGTTCAACCAATGAGTGTTTAATTCTTTTCCTTCCTTTAAGAACTTTCTGGTCTTGTTACTTGAGCAGATTACTAGCATCTATCAGGAAAAAAATAATGTTGTAGTAAATGAAACTAGTAATATAGAATAATTTGGATACAAAGGCATATAGAGAGATCATTTGGTCCAATCTTCTTGCCTGCTGTATTAGGATACATTAGGATACATGATACAATATGACACTGTATGTCGTATGTATATTTAGCAATACCAACTTGTCATCTACTTTTGGCTTAACATGACATTTTAGATCAGCTTATGCATAAGGAAAGTTTTGATTCTTGTTCTTCTTAAGCAGTGATTGCAAGGTTACAGACATCTTTGTATTACTTCTGAATTTGAGGCCCATAGTGAGGCTGTCCAAATATGTTGCATCTCAGGGAATGAAGATGCAGGCAATAGAAGTTGTTCACATATTCTCCACAAAATTCATGTGTGTTTGGTCATTTAGGTAGCTATTGCACATTCGGATTTGCTGTTTCAGAGCCCTGGAAGCATAAAAATTTCATTTAATGGTATTTTTTAAAATTCCACTTAAGCAAACTGTTAGATGCCCATTTTTACTCTGCCCTCCTTTTTCGGGCAGAGAAGGAGACTTAATAATTCATAAAAAAGAAAAATAATGAAAAAATATGCAAGATGCTGTTTTTACCAGAGCCTGAAGAATTTGTAATGCTTATGCTGAAAGCAAACAGGTAAATCTGAATCTGGTTTGAGATCCTCTCTGTGGTGGCTCATTGCCACCAATGTATTGTGTCCAGTTCTGGGCTCCACAGTACAAGAGGGATGTGGAGCTGCTGGAGAGAGTCCAGCGCAGGGCCACAAGGATGATCAGGGGCCTGGAACATCTGCCCTATGAGGAGAGGCTGAGGGAGCTGGGCCTGTTCAGCCTGGAGAAGAGAAGGCTGAGAGGGGATCTAATCAGTGTATATAAGTACCTCAAGGGAGGCAGTGAAGAGGATGGGACCCGCCTCTTTTCAGTGGTGGCCACCGACAGAACTAGAGGACACGGCCACAAACTGAAGTATCAAAAGTTCCACAGGACTTAAGGAAAAATTTCTTGACAGTAAGGGTGACAGAGCACGGGAACAGGTTGCCAAGAGAGGTTGTGGAGTCTCTTTCTCTGGAGACCTTCAAAACCTGCTTGTGCCACATCCTCTAGGTGACCCTGCATGTGCAGGGGGGTTGGACTAGATGATCTCTAGAGGCACTTTCCAACCTTAAGAATTCTATGATTCTATGATTCTAAATACTCTCAGTCTCAGGCCTTTCATTAAAAGGCTAGTTAATATGTTAGTGAGTACATTCAGGAAAATAGAGTTGATGGTCTGTAAGTTTGTACAGCATCTTCTATAATGAGCTATCATGATTACTTCCTGCCATAGCTGAGTGTTCTGTCTCTTAAATCTGTGTTGGAGTATATATTCAGATGATTGTGTTTGCAATTTAAAAAATAAAATTTGTGATTTTCTCCGTAAGTTGCTGTGCAGTTCAAGTTAATATATGAATAAATTAATATGTAAAACATTGCTAATACTGTTCTAGTAGAGCCACCAAATTATGTGGAAACTATTTTAAAGATTCCGTTACCCCTATGATATTCAACTGTACATTTGTCAGTGGATGTGTGCCATCGAAAACCGCTATCTTGACACTAGTTCTTGCAACTTGAAATTCAATGCAGAGGGACAATGTAAGAAACTAAATTTGCCGGTTTCATATGAGGATAACACTGGAAGGTGTGTTTCATTTAGGAAGTACAGAAAACAAAGACAGCATTTAAAAGTTAAAATAAAAAATTACAAAAAGATTTCTGATTATACATACCCAGTATTAGCTTCATGAATGGAAGTCTTTCATAGCAATACTCATTTAAAATAGTTTATCTCCCTTTTCCCTCTCTCTCCTAGTTTGTTACTGCATTGTGGCTGGCTGACTCCTTATTTGTGCCAGCGTATCTGTTTGTGCCCTGTGAAGAGGATTTTGGAGCTGATCCTGCAAGAAGGATAACCTAGGAAAAGAAGCTTGGGGACTTTTGTTTGTCTTCACCTTCCCCTGTTAGCAGTGCTGTCCCCCAGGGAGCTTTTCCAGGCTGAATAGTGAAGCATTGCATGACGATGGAGGCTGGACAGGCAGGATGTCAGCACTTCAATCTGCTGTTTCTGTGGAAGACTGCTTGCGAAACCAGGCCCCTGGCGTCAATAGGCACCTACGTTTTTATGATGCATTTCACTTGCACAACGGCGTTTCCACTTTTGCATGCCCAAAGGTTATGCCAAGTTGACAAGGCTAAACACGTAAGCCCTGGCTGCATTGGGAGGATGTGCTGGGATTCACAGATTAGGGGTCTTCGCATCTGAGGTTCCTCAGAGTCAGATGCCATACATGTACTCACACCTACATACAGTGCTACACAGAAAATTTTCTAGTTCCTTAGAAATATGGGATTCCATTCAAAAGCATGGCAGCAAGAGAAGGAAGTAAATGTGGTACTTCCTTCTGCAGCATAATGTCCTGTTTATATTCATTCAGATACGTATTTTAGGTATTGTCATGCTTATAGTGTTTAAACCCAATGACCTCTCTTATATGGTTTTATAACTTTCCTTTTGGCAAAGGCCACTATGGGAGCAGCATTCTTTGACAAAGTCAAACTTAGAATACAAGCTTTTCAAAGCCTAAAAATCACCTAATAGAAAGCGAAGAGTGACGCTGGAGGTCATGCTTGTGAAAGGCCATGTTTCGTTATGTCCCTAATAGTGTTAAATGGATTCTTTTCTCTAGCTCTGCCTACCCCTTTCCTCAAGCAAGTTTGTGGAAGTTTATCCAGTAGCCCAGAAATGTAGTACTTTGATGAATTCTGCAGATTTCCAGCAATGACGTTATGTGCGTGTCAAACTGTCATCAGTTCTCACCCATGATAATAGTATAACATTTCTACTGTACGTATCCGCTTACAGTGGAAAACTGTAAGTTTAAATGAGCAACCCATGATTTTGCAATATTTCATAAAACTCTTTAATGAAAAATATCTAGACTTCCTTCTCATTTAAAATATTTGGTCCTCATTTTAAAGTAGGTTTTTGGTAATTTGTGAATCTGACATTAGTTATAATTTGGAGATTATAATAGATAGTGATACATGGACAGGGCTCTGATGCTGTGTTTATTCTATGTTTATGTACCACACTTCGTTGTGGAAATGATATATTAAATGGTATATATTGCTATTCATCTGCTTAAATTTAACCATGGATGGTCACTAAAGATGGCTTTCTGGTATTCTTTGCTGCTTACATTGTCAGTAGAATATATCCTAAGTCTGTAGAACGTTCAGAGGAAATTAAAACAGCAGGATTTTCAAGCAGAAATGTGTTTATTAGTTTATTCTGGCTTAAAAATTATCTATGCTATGAAGTGTTATACAAAATTATGTATTGCTTTTAAAACGTTCTTAAAACAGCTTTTAAAGGTTTTTAAATTAAAAAGCTAATTAGAAATAAGGTAACAGGGAATAAAAGTGGATGCACCAAGTAAAATTTTCATGGTAGAGTTAAGAATTATTTTTCTAACAGACAATGTTTAATTTCCTAACCTCTTAGGACCAGAAACCCAAAAGAGATTGAGTGTTTTTTGAAAAGCAGAAAACGCATTAAAAATACTTTTACATGTATTTCTGTGCACTCATTTATTGGTTTGTGCTCCTGCAATGCAAAAAGGTGTAAGGCTCTGCTTGTCATGTTCCAGCCTCCCGTGGATTTTAGTGTCTTGGCACCTTCAATTAATGTTTTGACATTCTTCCTTCAGTGTTAGGGTTTTACTTTGCACTGTATTTTTATTATGTTCTTTTACTCAAAGCTTCTTTATTTAAACTACTTGCCATTTCTATTTTTCTGTGACATGACACATTCTAGAAATAAACCATTAAGTCCTGAGTTTCTATTTAACAGAGTACTCTGTCACATATACAGTGAAAGGCTGTGCAAATACATGACAACTGTTGATATACACGTGCTCTTAAAAGGAGGAGATGATGGATATACTGTTTGTAGGTCTATTCTCCCCAGTGGTATATTCAAGATTGATCCCTAAAAATGTGTTTGCGTGTTCTGGTATTTTTATTAAGCATTGAACTGAAAGTTCTGTGACAGTATCTATTGTAACAAAAAATTTATTTACAGATGACAGCGAACTGAAAAAGTGTCTCTGTATAGGTGAAGTTAATAGCCATTTGTTTCACGTGCACCATTATAGGATTCTCTGCGCTGAATTTCCTCTGCCAGTTTGTCACTCAGGCACTCAGTGTCCTTTTGCACTGGGGCCCTTTTGCGGCGCCTCAGAGACAGCCTTTGTCTTCTTTGTGCTGAGTAACCTGGTACTGTGGGTTCCCTGAAGCAACCACTTACAGAGTCTAAAAAGTTAGTCTTACTTTCGTGTATTAATGTGGTATTTAGCCAGGCTACACAGAAGTAACAGTCCCTTCACTGTAGCATTTCCTGCCTCCCACAATCTCCCTCATGTTCCTCAGCAGATCACAGCTGCAGTTGCTGTCTGATCAGGCAGCTGGCAGATAATTCAGTTCTTATATAGTACTTCTCCTATTTAGCCTAGTAATTTCAAACCATAGGAGCTGTATTTAAGCTGAGCAATAACTTTTCTTTGGCACATAACTCCTTTACCATCACAACCTAGTTAGTCATTCTGCCACTTTGAATCTGAGTATTATAGTGTAGACCGATTGTTTCCTAGCTACCTAGCTTGTGCTGCATCTTCTTCCAATATGTTAAATCGGAATTAGGTATCCTCATCCCTTCATCTTGTTTTAGGTTTTTTAGTTTACATGGGAAACACTGGTTATATGTTTTGCTTTCTGCCCCCTTTTGAATTAGAAGTGCTTGGAGACTTCTTTGTGTTTCCGGTTTGAGACTTGCGAGTTGCTGATTTATCTTCCCTTGTGCTTGAGGGTTTAGAGTTAGGATTTCAGTCCTGGAGGACATGTTCATCCCAAACCATGCACTCTTCTAGAACTATTGACTTTTCTGCAGTCTTCGGATTACAAATTTTCTTATAAACGCTTTAATTTTTAATGCCTGATTTGATTTTCGTTCAGATGGAGCCAATCCCTTCTATCTAGTTACGTCTGTTCTTTAGTTAATGGATCTGAACACCCACTCCTTCTATTTTTGCAGCTGCACACTGAGACTTTGCCTTACTTACTCTGTTAGTCGCTGTGTGTGTTAGAGAGAGCATTTGAGAGAACAATGTCTGCCACCATGTAGTAATGAACTTCCTACACACAGTAGCCTAAATTTCATCTTGATTTCTTTCCTGTCTCTGTGTCACTATTATCCACATGAATGTTTCTTCTCTCACTAGGGTGCTTTTGGTGCCTGCTGGATGCAGAGGTAGCTGAAAAGTTGCTGTGCTGCCCCAGCTGAGAGCACAGACTCGGCTGCCTGTGACCAATTATCGAACGTTCACCAGGATTTCCCTTTTTTTTCCCCCTTTCTGGCAGAAGTCAGTGTCCCAGAAGGGATATTCTCAGTACAAGAGAATATTTATAGCCACCCCTTGATTTGGAAAACCTACCTTTGATATAATGATTTCTCTTCATCTGACTGGTACCTTCAGGGGCATTATTAAACTACTCCAATTTCAAGGTAGAAGCACTAAAATGGCTAAAAAGCTGGAGGAAAATCCTATCGTGGAAGAGTGTCATTGCTGCATACCTCTATCTTTGAGTTCCTCTAGTTTCAGCCATTTTAGGCCTGAGATTGAGCTGTTTCACTGTGTGCATAACTGCCAATAGGGCAGCTGGCCACGAGTCATTCAATAAACTAGGCAGCATACGTTATTTAAATGTTTGCATACCTGTGATTACTTGTAGGCATGGGTAGTTGTCCTTGCTTCTGAGATCAGACTTAATCTACTTGGCTTTTATTTTTCCTTGCTGTTAGTCTCTGGATTTAAGGATGATGCTGTAGTGGCCTTTTCATATTTACAGTTGAATTACTTCAACAGTGTTATTCCCTTTGCTTAATGGCTCAATCTCATGGTACAAGCCAAGTGGCTTTTACAATGAAGATAATTTATGTATGGATTGAGCTCTATCTCCATTTAAATTCTTCATCTGCTTGTGCTTCTCATCTTGCATGCCTGCCTAGCACTTTATTCCACTTAAGGTCAGGTTTTTCTTTATTATTGTTTGCTTTAAGTGAAGATTGAATTCCTAAGTTATATACTGTCCTGTAGCTTCAGTGTATAAAGCCAGGAGCTATGAATATAGCTCCTTGTTACCTGGCTTTATAATACTGCCCTTGGAACTAGCATAGCCTCATATTTTAAAAGCTATTATACTCTATTTTAAAATGTAAGGTAAAAATAACACTTTTAAATATTTCAATAATTAGGGATTATACACTAAGCAGTTTATATTTTTAAAAGGTCTTTTGACTTGTAGGGATTTTTCTTCATCAACCAATAACTGCCTGAATTTGTAGGACTAGCTGTGTTTTAACTTTGAGTGAACTCTCAGCTTTTTCTTAAGTTATGTGTTTTGAGTCTAGGAGAGCCCTAAAGACCGGATTTTAAAATACTATTCAAGTTCTAGTTGGGCTAGCAGGCCAAGGCTACCAGATTTGAAAGTAGGCTAAAACTATTTCAAGCATGAAAATAAGTAGGTATTTCCACTGCAGTCAAATTCTCTGTTATTGTTTAACTTGCCTCAATGTTTCAGTTCTGGCAAAATTCAGGCATTCATTGAGGTACATTATTTAGTCTCTAAAGGGCTTTTTAAACCTAGTCTTTACTAGTCTTTAATTTTTTTTTTTCATGCTATGAAATATATGTCATCTTTTATGACTTTCTTTTTGTATGTTGCAATTTAGGTTCAAGATACTGGAATACCCTACCAACCCCTCTGGTAACCATTAGCTGGGTTCCTCCTTTTTTGTCCGCTGAAACTTGCTTATTCTTCCTCAAATTTTGCTTATTCTTCAAAATTCAACTCCTGAGATTGATGTAAATCATAGATAAGTAATGCTAGTTTTGGAGAGATTCTTCCCATGGTGTTTTTCTGCACTGTGTTTATTGGTTCTGATTTTTGAGACATGCTGCTTTCAAGAGCTGTTCTGGTGACTAATCTGGTTTTAAGATAACAAGCCTTCATCTTACTCCAGAATTTGTATTCCAGTGGTTTGGATTGCTTTCTTCTGCTTGCTTCTGCTTACTGTCATGTGTACAAGGGTGAGCGCACGTGTGTGAACACACAGACTTAAGTTGGAGGTGATTTTGGAATTGTACGAACCAATGCTTTCCTATGAAAAGTGCTAAAAGACAATATTAATCTGTGCCTTCTTGTGAACTGTGCATTAAATATATTAAGAATATATCTTCTGAAGTTGATCTTAATCAGTGATTTCATTTTTGGCTGAAGAGCCAAAAATAATTAAAGAAAAATTATGTCCAAGCATTATTGTGTAATGTTTCTATTTTGTAAATAAAGTGC
>NW_010578548.1:35318-142373 GCF_000705375.1 Tinamus guttatus | reverse complement strand
TGAAGATAGATCTAAGAAAAGTCATAATTACAGAAGAACAATTTTAGAAGAATGTTCTCTCTCTGCTTGTCTGCTATTGTTACTTACGAAAATCTCGGTATGTGTAAACATGCTGTCAAATTCACTTATTTTAAAGAAGGTACTCATTTTTGGTACTGCATTAGGTACATGAAGCACATTTTCATGCCTTTTACTAGCTTCATTTTAATGCATTGAAATATAAAGCTTTATTTTAGATTTTTTTTCTTGTCCTTTTACTGCCTATGTATAAAGCAGTTCAGAAAATACTCTTTTTGTGGTAGTGCTGAAACTGTTATAGATTGAACAAAAGCCTTCCCTTCTGAATTTAATACAGAAGGTTTTTTTAGTAAATTGTATCGACTAGAAGAAAACCTTATTGCAAATATCCAAAGAAAACATTTTAAAAATATAAATAAGTTTCATAATTTCACTAAGGATTAGATCTGTTGTATGTGTAGATGAACTCCTGTACATTAACTTGTATTCCTTTGTCTGTTTGGGGTTTTTCAGGCCCGGCGCAGAGAGGTATTTATCCAGGAACGATATGGAAGGTTTAATCTCAGTGACCCATTTCTGGCTCTTCAGAGAGACTTTGAGGCAGGTGCTGGTGATAAGGAAAAGAAGCCCATCTGCATGAACCCTCTGTCCATTTTAGAAGCTGTTATGGCTCACTGCAGGAAAATGCAGGAAAGAATGTCAGCTCAGCTGGCTGCTGCTGAAAACAGACAAAAGAAGGTATCCTGCAACCTTTTTTTTTCCCTCTTCCTTGTTCTTTTATGTCAGTTTTGAAAAATTTGTATCTTTGCCTAACTTGATTGTCAACAGAAGTGCTAAAATGTTTCCATTTTCTGTTGTATATATGCTGAAGTGCTAGCTTTCTGGTGAGGTATGCACACCTTATTCCTTCTATTAATTGATCTCTATCTATAGAAGAAAAATAATTGGTAAGAGTCAATGGATTATAAAGGTGGACAATTCAATACAAGCTACAGGGATGCCTTATCACGGTATTTTCTTTTAATCCACCGTTAAAGCATGTATTCGTAGAGGATCTACAGTTAAACAGTCAACTTAAATAGTGAAAAACAAAAAAATATATATTTGCTGTCATTGGAGCAAATTCTGATTAATAACCCAGTAAAAATACTCCTTATATATACTCTTCATAACTCTTAAAATAATATATACTGTTTCTGAATATTTTGGACTTGCTGCAAAGAAAAACGTATTTTGGAACAAGTACATTGCACAAAAAGTAGTCTGCTATATCAGATATAAAATATTTTCATTTTGATAGTGGAGTATTGGCATACCACTCTGAATTAACTTTTCTTTTTTTTGAAACTCTCTGTACAGAAAAGCACATTTTAAATTCTGTTTGCTGCCCTAAGAATGAGTGATTTGTTTTAAACACTGCATATTTTAACAATTGTCTAGATAAAATACATTGTTCTCCAAACTTGTTTGCAAAATTTTGTTGTGCATTTTTCCTTAATATTTTAGATTGCAAGCCATACAATTAGTACAGGAGAGCTGAAAAAGGGCTTCAAAGAAGAAAGGGGAGGAACAGTAATATAGGAGGCTTATTTAGACCATTTTTGAGTGCATAATTAGATAATAATTTCTTGCTAGTTTTTGAATCATGTTCGGTGGGTGTAACTTGGATAGAATGTTTTCAGCAGCTATGAAATAGAATTTTGGATACAGTTTTATGTTTAGAAAAGCACAAAGGCAATTACCTTGGAATAAATACCATTTTGCGAGTAATTTCTCTAAAGGAACTAAACACGCTCGCAAAATTATTGGCTGTAAGTGAGCAAATCTTTTTTTTTCTTAGTTCTGTTAATTTTCATGTAAACATTTGTGATCCATTAGACTTTAGAAAAACTCGTATACCACCTCCAAACAAATACATAATGCTGTACTGTATGATATATATGGTATGCATGATACCTAGTTCTTAAAACAGTGATTAAGCTGTTAGTTAATAGCCTATAGAAAGAACTGTTCTACTTACCAAGAAGAATTTTTTGAAAAATCTAAAATATTAATGTTTATACAGGTTATTTAGATAAGAGAATTGAGGTTCTGCGAGGGGAAGAATTGTCCAGAGTTCTAATTAAAATAATTTATCTAATGTTGAGTTTGAAAAAAAGCAGAATAAATGCACTTCTGCAATTACATCTCTTTTTCTCCTTCAAGTGCTTGTCGACACAGGCACTTACTGTGGATGCTTACTGTGGATGCCCAGAACTGATACTGGAGGTGTTTTTGCTTCATCATTATTTTAGCTGCCTCTTGGCTCTGGTTTATTACCAAAGTGTTTATCTACAAGCCTGCATCTACAGAAAAAGATGCACTTGCCTTTTTGTTTCCCAAAAGAAAACTAGGTTTATTTTTAATCATACTCTGGTTTCTCTTCAGATGGTATAAATCATATAATTTCATCTTCACTTTGCATTTTGATTCTTGTTTTGAGTTATGCCTGTTAATATTCTATGCAAACTGTTCACTGAGTGTTTTACTGTCTCTTAGTTGCATCTTTTACTTCCTCATCTCCATCTCCCAAATCTTCCCATGAAAGAGGTAATGAGGTGTTTTGGGGGATGGTTGATTCGTAATAACAAAAAAATTAGAGCCCAGACAAATGTGACCTAAATACAGAGCCAGCTGCACACGCACCTTCTAAGAGTGGTGCTTCCCTCTCTAAATGTGTGATGCCTCCTCCATCTTGTTTGGAATTGCCTCAATGTCTAAATGTTAGACCAAGTGATGAAGTCTGTGAAACAGCTGTGTTTATTTCCTCTGGATATCATTGGACTCAAACAGGCTAATATTGAACGCATTTTCCTGGAGGCTTGTTAAAACAGTGATCCTTATAGCATTCTTTGAATAAAACTATTATTTAATCATAAGGAATAAATCATGGCAATGGAAAGGAATGCAGGAAAAAAATAAAAGATCCACACAAGAGACTGTCAGCCCTAGGTTGCCTTATACCAAATACCTAATCCAGATTCCATCTGCTTTGTGTTAAGTCTTCATCCTTTTCCATTTCTTTGAAAGCCTCTTTCCTGGAGCTGCTGACCAATTCATTTTGAGGTTTCCTGAGAATTCAAAGCCAGATCATCAAAATGACAGTTTTTGATCTGTCAACTGTTTGTGGAGAATACTGGGATGTGTGCTCAAAGAAAGAAATGTTGGTTTCCTATAGATTTAATTTAGTCTAAACTTCTGCTTGAATCTGACCATCACTAGCAGGACATAAGGTCATCTCTTAGTTTGTCTAGCTGAGTACTGAAATTCTCCAGGAACAGTCGGGAACATACAACAGTCTTTCTGCATTACCCTCCTTGTGAAGAATGTTTTTCTAATGTCCAGGCTGAACCTCTTAAGCTTCAGTTTATCACTAGTACCCTATGCTATGGGACCCCACCAGCCATTATTGAGAAGAACTTGGCTCTGTCATCTTTGTCGAGGCCCTTCAGGTAGAACAGGCTGCTGTTAGATAATCCCTTAGTCACTTTTTCACCAAACTGAGCAAGCCAAGGTCCCTCAGACCTCTCATTGACCTTTCAAGAACTTCAGTAATCTCTTGCTGGACCCCAGAAATTTCCTCGGTATCCTTCTATACTCTTTATCTCAAATCCTTGGATAAATTTCCAGATGTTTACAATGCCAGTATGATTCCGTGTATACATACAGTACACTTCACAAAAATCAGGTCATAGCTAGTTTATAAACTCATAAATAATTAAAGCTAGCTCCAAACTTGTCAACTAGAGGATAAAATGCAGTGTAAATACTCAGATTTGTTTTTCTCCTAGTCAGGATTATACAGCCAAAAAAAAAAGGCGGGCAGGAAGAGCATAGGAGACAACATAAAATGGGAAATTGATGGTGCTCTTGTCAATTTGAAATTAAATACAGACAGCTAGTATTAGGAACACCGGATTTATATCCTTATAAACAGGACCTTATAGCAAAATGCTAATACAGTTATACCAGGTATATTCTCTTGTTAAAATCAACCTGTATTTTTTTTTAAAATAGTACAGTATCACTAGAGTTACAAAAGCAGACCCTCATCTGAAAGCAAAATGGAGCAAATGGAGCAAAATCGTCTATTGTAATTTAAGATGGAGCAAAATGGTCTATTGTAATTTATGATATCTAACAGAAGTAGTAAAGTACAGATAAATTTGATTAAAGCATTTTCAATATAATATTACTCATTTTCAAACATTCAAAATTATGTATGGTTCCCACAGTTCTTGGCTTCTTTGTTTACCTTACAGTTACTTGCTGGCTATGTTTGTCAATGAAAGTTGATTCTGTGAAATGAGAAAGAAATAAGGAAATACTAGATAAAAATTCACGATTTTTCTGCTTATGAAGAGTTGTGAAAGGAATCATTCTAAATATACTGTAATTGTAATAGCATATTAATTAAATTTGCAAATGTACTGTCATTTGCAAATGTACTGTCATTAACATAACTTGACAGGTATGGTTGATGTATTGGTCATTTAGTAATTACCAATAATGCATTTTATTTTTTATATTTTTAAAAGTATTGTTATCACTGTTTCTAACAGAGGTGAACTTGACTGTGTGAACTGCATTGCCCAGGGTGTGTTGGGTTACCCTGGGATGTTACTGTAAAATCATGATGAAAATCAACATGAATCAGAGATAACATTTACAATGCAGATGAGGCTTGCTATAGTGATTTCTTCCTTTTAACTGACTTTTGTGATAATGGTATAATTTCAGATGTAAATTTTACTATCATCAGGACATATTTAATGATAATGTTGCCATCACCCATTTATGCTTCTTCTTCTGCATTAGCTTTATGAAAACAGAAGAGAAACTTACTATAATATAATTAGAAATATTTGGAGGTTGAAACAAGCATCCCTGCAAAATCTGAAATCCTGCAGGACCTTTTGCTTGTTCTCTCCATGAAAGACTCTTTTCCTTCCCTTCCTTTTTCAGCATTCTCTTGTGTTTGAATTCTACTTACCCCATGGGAAAAAATTTATCTTGGGCGTAATGAGCTGTAACAGGTGGGATTTGTTTCTCTTCTAACTGCAGATTATCTCCCTCTTGTATTTGCCTCTTGATGGAATGAATTGCATTTGTATTGTGTGGTATAATTGAAGAGTAACTAAAGTATTATTTAAAAATGGCATTTATATTAGCTTTAGATTACATTCAATTTAGTGTAAAATGAATTGTAGATACATCTACAGTGACATGGAAAAATATTTCCAAAGCTGTTTGTCTTCTATTGGAGAGGACAGGGAATAGCATGCTGTAGCAGATTGTAATGGTTGTTTTTTTGTTTCTGCAACCAAGACATTTTAAACACTGACTTAGAGAAGAAATATTCCCTATCCTATTACCAATCCCGTAAGTCGTCTGGCTCTTCACTTTATAGTTTACAGCAAATATATATGCTACACTACATTGTTTTAAACTCTGCAATTAGTATCATTTTACCATCTGTAATTCTTCTTCCTGCTATAAAATGCTATAAATGCTTCACTGAATGTGCTGCGTTCACTGCAGTGAATGCATTTATTCCAAGTCCTTACTTACAAAGGCCCTTCCAAAGAGCTGTGTGTTCTTTGCCATAGCTCTCTTCAGATGACTCTTTTTCTGTTGTGAAATTTTCTAGTATCATAGAAGCAAGAAAGTTTCCTGTTGCAGTTAAAATTAAATGCCCATGTTTGTGAGCACTTTTTTTAGGTGCCTGAAAGTGTGTTTTCAGAATAGTAAAAATATCAATTTAGATTTTCTAAATCTGCCTGGTAGAAAGTAGTTCTGAACAGCTCTTCCTTTACATAAATATTAAGTCTGTACATAAATATTAAGCTGAGCTGGTAAGGACAAAGATAAAAATTGTACAGGAGCAGTAATGCTCAGCATTCTTTTTGGATGTAGCAAAATGGCATGAGTAGATTTGCAGGTGTCAAAACAGAATCAAGATGTGAAATCATGAAGATATTTAATAAATGTCAATAAATAAATATACATAAATAAATATTCAACAAATGTGTAATGCAGAACTTTTTACATTTGTTATTCAAATGAGTTATACGGGAAGCTACAGTTGCAGTATAGGAAGGGAAGAGGAGGAAGAAAGATGCTGATTTTTTTCCTTTGTTGATGTTTGACTCGTGGAAGTGTTTGGGAAAAAAAAGCTTCGAACAAACATTAGCACAATACGTCAGGCACCTATTAGGTGCAGGATGGATGATATATTTCTGCCTTCATCTCCTTCAACCTGAGAAATGCCCAGAATGTCAAGATAATTTCTTGCTCAAGGTGCGTGCAATTTCTTGCACGTGTCAAATGCCTTTGCTGAGAAGAGGACTCTCCATGATGTCTTGTGTACAGGCTTGGTCAGGTGCCTATTCAGTCATGCAGTGTTTGCCTAGTTTCTGGATAATAAGCAGCTCTTCTCTCAGAAATCAAGACTATTTGGTCATTTTGGGGAGTCTCTGTATTGTCAATGGAGAAAAGCAGAACAGCTACTTAAAGTCTCTGAATTGTGCTTCAGAGTTGCCTCTTTCTTTCTCTTGCTTTTATAGGCTTAGGTGCTTAACATTAGATAAAATGAATCACTTCCCTGGGTCAGAAAGGTTCCTTTTAGACATGCTCTCAAAGGATGGAATAGCAAGGTCATGTTAATACTGTGCTATTTTGAAGGTTTCCATTTTATTAATGAAAATGTATATATACACTTTCTTACAGTTGGAGGTGGAAAAATCTCAGTTACAAAGTCTTGAGCTGGAACACAAAAAGCTCTCTGCTCGTCTTGAAGAAGAACGTGGCAAGAATAAACATGTAGTATTGATGCTAGTGAAAGAATGCAAGCAGTTGTCTGGCCGAATTGTAGAGGAAGCCCAGAAACTGGAAGAAGTCATGTCAAAATTTGAAGAAGAAAAGAAAAAGGCTAGTGAATTGGAAGAGTCTCTTGCAGCTGAGAAACAAAGAAGTACACAAATGGAAGCTCAAATGGAGAAACAGCTGTCTGAGTTTGACACAGAGAGAGAGCAGTTGCGTGCCAAGCTTAACAGAGAGGAAGCGCACACCAGTGACCTCAGAGAAGAGAGAGATAAAATGATAAAAATGATTGAGCAGTTAAAGAAGGAAAACGAGAGTAAAACTAATCTTTCTCTTCCTCGTAAAAACAAAGATTGGAGTTCGGTGTCTGTTTCTGTTGAAACAGAAGAGCCAAGTTCAAGAACTGTTGCCTGCCAAACAGATCCTATAGCGATGGACAGTAGCATTGAAAACGTTAAGAAATTGCCTTTGACTGTGTCTGCAAAGCCTTCTACAGTGTTGCCTGGCAATACAAAAACGAATGTGTGCGCTAATGCAGCACTGGTGAAACCTGCCGTTGATAGGCAGTCTTCGTACAGTGAACTTGTCCCTCCCACAACGCCTATTCAAACTCAGAGTCAAAACAAAATTGAGGAAAATGGACCAAGTACAGGCTTATCACCTGATTTACCCAGTAGCACTACCCCTTTTTCAAGTAACACTTCCCCTTGCACCCCTTCAACACCAACTGTTGCAACTCAGAATTACCCATTAACTTCATCTCCGCACAGCTTGCATTCACCATCTGCCACCACGACTGTGCATCCAGGCCTAAATCCGCGAATCCAAGCAGCTAGATTTAGATTTCAAACAAATGCTAATGATCAAGACCAAAACGGAAACACAACCCAAAGCCCTCCTTCGAGGGATGTATCCCCTACTAGTCGTGACAACCTAGTTGCCAAGCAAGTAGCTCGGAATACAGTTACCCAAGTCCTTTCTAGATTTACAAGTCCTCAGAGCAGTGCTCCTTTGCGACCTGGGATGTCCCATTCGATGGAGGTTGGCACGTACCCTCCAGTTGGTAGAACGGGTTTAAAGACTCCCAGTGTATCAAGAATCGATAGAGGCAATCCTCCACCTATTCCTCCTAAAAAACCAGGGCTTTCGCAGACTCCTTCACCGCCACACCCACAGCTTAAAGTTTTAATGGATAGTAGCCGATCCCCAAATGCAAGTGTAAAAACTGACAGCAAAACAGCGACCTCGCCTCTTTCAAGTTCACCACAAGGAATCAGGGTAATAAATGAGGAAATTATTTCTAAGTCCTCACCTCAGCTGCCACCAAAACCTGCTATAGATTTATCTGTGGCACCTGCAGGCTGTGCCATACCAGCCGTAGCCACGTCTCAGGTGGGTGCCTGGCCTTCCCACTTCCCTGGACTGAACCAACCTGCATGTTCAGAAAATTCCTTTGTCATTCCCACCACCATTGCCTGTAGCTCCTCCATAAACCCTGTTAGTGCTTCATCCTGTAGACCATGTGATTCAGACAGCCTCCTGGTAACAGCATCAGGTAAAGGGATTGATATGCTACAAACTTTCTCCCTCTAAAAATTGCTTTTCCTATGTATCTCTACATTGCTTTTTTTTTTAAAAAAAATCTCTTTATCTGTTTATTGCTTTCCCTTAAAATAATTTACTTTCATAAAAGCTGAAGTTTCACTTTATGTACTTTCCGCATTTCAGGGGTATGGGAATTCTTTTGCATACTTTAGTAATGTCATAAATTTTTTGTTCTTCCTGAAGCGGGTCTTCAAATTGAACTATTGGGTCTTTGAAGGAAGGAGGTTGTTTGTTAGTTTGCTATTAAGCTCAAAATCACCAATGTTCACAGCAAATTGCGTGAAGTTTATGCTGTGTTAAAGAAACTCCTTTTTTTTGGAATATTATTGTTTTTGGACTTTAAAATTTTATCAGCCTGAAACATTTTTTTTTTTCCTTTTTGAAATTCCTTCTGCTGTTATTCTTCTATGGAATACAGTGTTTTAATGATTTTTGGTGCTTTCTACATCTTTTAGAAAATGGTGCATAGCTGAGGCTGCTGTATTCTGCTTTGTGGCACTAAATAACTGAAGATGGAGATACATCACTGCTTGGATAACAGTGAAGATTCAAATATATCACTTCACACCTAGAGATTTTTTTTCTATAGTTTAATGATAATAGTTTGTAGTCTTTATTAATACTTTTTCATGGCATCTCACGAATGTCAGCAAACTTTTGATACTAGACAGAGTTGAAATCTAAACCTGTGTTGACAGTCCGGGAAGTGGGGAGTCAGTGCATGTATCTGTTGTTCATTTTGCATTGCAGAGACTCATTTTTAGCAGTTGTGCTTTGCCTGTAACCTTTATGTCTACTTCAGGGTATCTTCTACACAGGCTTTAAGATTTTTCTAACATACAACAAATTATTAGGAAATTCAGCTGCAAAGTGGATACATTAGAGGTAAATAGTTTTTATAGTCGTTACAGGCAAGAGGAGCCAGCACAGATGCCATCAGCTTGAATTAGGCAGTATGTGTCAATTATGTTCTAGATGATCTTTGATAATCATTAAGACAGTTTTTCCATTATTCTTTTTTTAAAAATAAAGAGATTGTAAATCTTAAAGTTCTAGGTCCTTCCAGTTTACCTTCACACATATACTCTCACAGTTTAAGTTGGTGCTTCTAAGTATAACTTTTCTTTAGGAGCACAGTTAGCCTTTTAAGTAGGACTCTTCCACCAACAGTAGATTTTTGTTCCCTGTGAAATTCATTATAGTTCTCAGAGGCAATCTGCAAAACTAGCATTTTTGTGAAAAGCTGTTTTTTTTGTTATTGTTTTTAACTAGTGCTGTTTTACCTGCTCAAATGGACATTCTTAATTCAGACTTTCTCTCCATTCACTTTATATTGAAAGGAGTAGAAACAATTTGGATCATCTAAACTCCGTTACTGTGAACACTTGGCACTGCTGTGTTTTTTGTGTAGCTTTTTTGAAGTTCTGCAAATGGAAAACATATCTCATAAATTGAAGTATACAAAGAAAGAGAGCTTAAACTCTAGTGGGTGGTCTGCTGGTTGATTTTGTTAGTACAGAGATTTTAATATTCCCCCATTACTATCCTAGATACTTGGGCAGAAAGAATAAACTTTAATGCTTTAATGCTTTACCTGCATTATTCTCATAACATTCAGGAATTTCTTTGTCTTAACTCAAACTTTTATTTATATTTACTATTATTCTTTAATTATTTTTGTGTCTAGTTGTTCATGGGAACTTAATCTATTTTACTCAAATGTTCTTATGAACTGCACTAGATGAATTTCAAGTAGCAGATGTCATGTAAGAATGGAAGTGCATTCCTATATATATTTTATGCTTAGAAAATAAAAATAATATATTTTTAAATATAGATTTTTATCTTAAAAAAGACCAGCTAAACCAATTACCAGTTTTAATTAACATAATATGATCAGTAATGCCTAAATTCCTGTCACTTATTCACAGTTTTGCCTTTTCCTTTGCTTTTTTAAATGTGACCTTTCTTGAGGTAAAAACTAACATATTACAAATACTACTGAAATCTCCATCATGTATCTGCAGTTTCATGCTTTGTAGCCACAAATTCGGTTAGTTTTATTAGTATTCTAGTTGGTTTTAATCTGTTTTTTTTTTCCATAGAATGTTTTCAATGAGTATTTCAATGTCTCTTTTCATTAAGTTTTCACCATGCTTTGTTTCATTTATTTTTAATTGTATGGTATGTAGTGAGCTTCAATAAGAATTTGTTAATACTTTTCAAAAATAGTGCACAGAAAATTAACACATTAAAAAGACACTAAAAGAATCATAATTTTTTTTTTCTGATTTTTGGATTGTCAATAAATTCATACTTCTGTCCTCTGACTGTGGAGTCAGGAAAGTTGATAGTGACCTAATCACTAATGTATCCCTTTTACTAATTTCAAATAAATTTACTAGCTAAGTCGGATTGCTTTAAAAACATTTCGATAGCATCATACTCTGTTGGGAGTATTTTGGCTCTGGATGGAGCAAGTATTGTAAGAAAATTTAAAATCAGAATGCGGGTTGTTTCAGTTATGAGTTCTGTTAAAATAGGAGATGGTACCTTCTTTTAGATATAAGGCATAGTACTGTGTATTGCTCTTTTCATTCCTGGTAAGAAAAGGCACCAGCTTTTGTCATTAATGTTGAACAGACTGCTTGTAAAGATATTACAATGGACATTTATGGTCTGATTCAAAATCTGTGACAGTGTTTTCATTAACTTCAACAGTCTTTGAACTGGTGCCAAAGTGCTTCTGCTCTGTTTGGATTCCTACGTTTCAATGCCTGTAAGAGTTCAAAATGGAAATGATTCTAGGCAGTTGGATTTTCATACCCCTGGGACTTCTACTTTCACTTTCTTCTTGGTTTTGCGCTTTTTATGTCACTCTTCAATGAAGCTTTTTTTTTTTTTCACTTCTGTAATGATTGATTTATCCTTTCTGTACAATTGGCTTAGAAGAAAAAAGTGGGAGTGCAAGGGGCTGATCTGGGCTCTGAAATTAACCATCTCACATTCTGAAGCTGATGCCAGAAGCTGTTTTTGTCTGTCCCTCTGCCCTTCATCACTGCATGTCCTACAAGCTTCACATTTCCTAACTTTTTGCATCTGATATCATGTACTTTATTGGTATTTTCTAATGTGACTACATGTTTTTATGGATGAATACAGATTTATTATGTTACTTTATATTTGATAACAGTAGCTAAATGTACATTTATATTATTATCTGGCTTCTTATTCCATAGAAGGATTTCATTCAGTCATAATCTAGTGTAATGAATCTCATTGGCAGATTGCAACGATGCATTTTCATCTCTAAGAGTGTAATGAGAATTAAGAAACTATGAAACCATAATAATGCATGATAAATATCCCCCTTTCCTTTTTTTTTCATTTTTGATGTCTCTACTAATAATACTTAAAAATGCATTATTTTCAATGAGAAGTGAACCAATAAATGCTATTTCACAGAATCACAGAATGCTGGAGGTTGGCAGGGACCTCTAGAGATCATCTAGTCCAACCCCCCAGCTCGAGCAGGGACACCCAGAGCACGTGGCACAGGGCAGCATTCAGGCGGGTTTGGAAGATCTCCAGAGAAGGAGACTCCACAACCTCTCTGGGCAGCCTGTTCCAGGGCTCTGTTACCCTCACAGGAAAGAAGTTCTTCCTCACGTGGAGATGGAACTTCCTGTGTTTCTACTTGTACGCCTTATCCCTTTGTTTTGTCGTGTTTCTACTTGTACGCATTATCCCTTTGTTTTGTTGCTGACCATCACTGATAAGAGTTTTGCCCCATCTTCCCTACATTCTCCCCTCAGGTATTTGTACATGTTGATCAGATCTCCTCTCGACCTTCTCTTCTCCAGGCTAAACAGGCCCTGCTCACTCAGTCTTTCCTCACATGATAGCTAAGTGTCAGGTTTCCCAAATGCCCCCAAATAATTCAGTTATGAATTAGATTAATTCCTAAAATAGAGCAGTGAACTTAAACAAAGAAGGTTAGGCTTTAGAGTATAACATAAACAATATCCACTGTCACTTAACTAGTGACAAGACAGTAAAAAAAATGCACATCAAGTACCATTTAGAAAAACAATAACAGCTGCAGCACAGTAATTTCCAAGAATAACAAAGTGTTGGAAAAAGAAATGCACTTTTATAATGGAAATGAGAAAGAAAGTTACTCTTGAGTCAGGCTCTTTGGGATTTTATATGAATTACCTGTTCTCAAATACTTGAAAAGTATACTGAATATTTTTCAATATTCAGAGGATGCAATTTAATTTGTATATTGCTTAGTTTCTTACAAGCTTCTAAGGCAGAAACATTTCAAAATTCTTTGACAAAAGTATTGAAAAACAAATATTAGTAAATGTATTCTTTTATAAAAGAATAAAATATGAAAAATTTTCAGAAGGTAACCAGAATTGGAGTTATATAAAGGTAGATGGAGTGAGTGAAAGTTTTTTCTTCAATTTAAAATTAAAGTTAGAAGCTAGTTTCATAGCTATAGTGATGACTATTTCATAAGTATCTACCTATGTAAACAGACTATGAAGTAATATATTTATTTTCTTATTTAGTAATTCTTCACCTTGATTAAAAATTGTGCAGATAATGTGAGGTTCACAAGCACACCATTTCTGTAGAATTCGGTGGGGAACCGTATGTTTAATTCTGTGTTTCCATAATGCTGAGCAGATCATCCCAGCTTGGCAGAGTCTCTGCCATGTGTTTTTCTAGTTCCAAGTATTGAAATTTGGATAACATTCGACTAGCTGGATCGAACTGGAAGTGATTGCTCTGCAACTCTTCGGTACTGGATGTTGTGGAACCACTGTAAAAGCCGGGTAAACTTGCTGTGTACTGTCAAATTTCAGCCTCTTGTGGCATTTTATATGTGGCCATTCAAATAATGGTTTAGTAAAGAAAAGAGAAGAATAATGTGTATTTTCCAAAGGTAATAGTGAAAATAAGAAGGGTCTTTTTTTTCCTATTTTCTCTTGCAGCCCTTGATCAAAGAAAAATGCACAAAATCTTCTATGCAATATGCAGCAAACCTCATATTCTTAACAAACTCCCTACTAAAGCTCATAAGTAATGTTATAATGGAACATTTAACCGATATAATTCCTAAGTTTTCAAAGCTTTGAGTTGAATATTGCCTTTTAACTGGGTGACTTGAAAGCTTTCACTAGTAATTTTTATGTAACCAATTATTCATTCATACCGGGCCATTTTATAAAATATAATTTAAATATTGCTGAATAAAATGAACATTGCTTAAGACACAGCTCAATAATAAGTACATTTATCTCTGTAAATTACTTCTACATTTTTCTGAAAAAGGCACCTAAAAAGTTAGTTAAAGGCTCTCTATCCTATTTGTGTATATAAAACAGAGTGAGATATAAATACTGAAGCTTGGTTAAGATTGTGAAGAAGGATAAAATTTCATATGAAAATAAATATACTTTTAGAAACCTTTCCTTAAATATTAAAAAAAAACTTTCCCAGCAAATCAATAATTAAATTAAAACTTTGACTTGTATAATATATTGAGTAAAGTTTTTGATTTTTAGTAGTATAAATTTTCTGAGACTTCCAGCTGCTACTACAGGTCATAAGGAATTTTGTACTGACCTGTTATAATGAAATTCCATTTTTTTGCATTAGCACTTGTCACCCCTATACGCAGTTTTTATTCTTTAGATTGCCTTCAGATGTATAGACAAAACCTGTGTTAAACTAACCAACCTTGTCATTTTTGAAGGTCCTGTTTTACTTTTAAAAGACCACAGAAAATGCAGAGCTTAATTTATTTGTGTGCCTTCCTTTTAACTTCTATTGCTTTAACTCACAGGCTGGTCTTCCTCCCTAACCCCTTTGTTAACAAGTGGTGGTCCTGTCCCCCTGGGTGGCAGGCCCACCCTTCTTCACCAAGCTGCTGCCCAGGGAAATGTCACTTTATTATCAATGCTGCTTAATGAAGAAGGACTGGATATTAATTACTCTTGTGAAGATGGCTATTCTGCCTTGTATTCTGCTGCTATGAATGGACATACCGGTAAGTGATTCTCAGTTTTGTTGTTTCAGTATTCATGTGGAGTAGTGAAATCTTATTTCATGTTTTAAATAATATTAAATTAGGTTTATTGCACTTTAATAATATGAATTTGAGACTGAGATATGTATTTCTACAACAAAAGCAAGCATATAGCAATACTTTTGAAGATCAAATTTTATAAGACCAAAGCATTTTCTCTTATAGTAAAATCCTATAGAAACTCGTGTTCTAATTCTCCAGTGCCTTCCAGTAGCAAACCACCAAATATCATTATTTTCTCTGTCAGTCTTAAGATCTTTTCTAGCAAAGGCAAAAACTTCAAAGAAAGAACCTCAGTGTGCTGTATAGGAGATAGGTGGGAAAGAACAAGTAAGCAGCAGTCGTGAGCATTTGTAGCAGCAGTGGAAATGATGAAAATGATTTGAGTCTTGGAAAACTTGGGAAATGACATGAACTGTCTTTAATTTTGAACCACATGACACAGCCTTAGTTTGTTCTCCGAATTCTTCTGAGGTAGTGAACATTTTTTCTCTTTCCTCCCTCACTGTCTTAATCCCCTTTGAGGGCGTAGCATCTCTGATGATTTCAACTGTCATATTCATATTTCATGGATTCATTTAGAAAATGAGGCAAATTGATATTTTACTGATTTGTTTCATTGATATCAACTTTGAGCAGTGATTTTCAGATTGTTACAAGGCTCCTTATCAGCAAGCAAAATATTTAACCATAGTTTTTTATTACTATTGATGTAGAAACCTCCTAGAGATACTTACGTAAAACAATATGCTGTTGTTTTGGATTTTGAAGTCACTGATGTCAATACCAATGTCAATAGTTCCATTAATTTTAGTAAACTCAAAATTTTATTTCATAAGAAGAAATGAAACATGATGCCTTGAAAGTCACTGCTTTTAAGAGTTCTTTGTGCTTTTGTTTAGCAATGTAACTCCTAGGGACATAGTTAGAAATCCATGATTCTCTTTTTAAGTTAGTAAATAGATACTGTTCCATTTTTTTTTCTCAAATGAAATAAAAGGATAAAGTTAGGTTCTCAAGTCCATAATAAGACAGATTATGTATTCCTTTTGACATATTCAGGGTTAATTTTACTACCAGGCATCATGAAAAGAAGATTTTTCCCTGTGTTGAATGGTGTATTTTGTCTTTGCCTGCTGTGTGCCATGGTTTAGTTCCTAATAACGTTTTCATCTGACTGATTCTGCGTGGCTGCCCAGAACTTTAAAATACTGGAAAAGTCCTTTATCTATTTTATTCTCTTCTTCTGACAGTTAGTAGCTTTGCAACTTTTTTGTCTTAAGCATTTTGAGCCTAGGTTTGTTATACTGTTTGAGCTTTTTCCTTCTCCTCCCTTCCCCACCCCCCTTAAAGAATGGATGTTCTGTAGATTCTTCTAGACTTAAGTGATTTAAGTCCATTTATCATCAGTGGTGTTTGTGGGAAACTGAACGTCACCCAATTCTTTTGTTCTCATCTTGTATTCCTGTATGTTTCCAAGCAAATGTTCTGATTTTCAATTACAGTTACTAAGCAGCTCTTACTTGACAGCAAAGGCAATTTGGTTGCTTGTTTTATTGTTAGAATTCCAAATAACAGAGGCACTTGAGAGGCACAGGAAAACACAGTTATACTAACAAACACACACATTTAAATCCTGTAATTGTTTGGTATCTCATACTTTTACAGATAAAGAATATATTAGCATTATGTTAGCTTTGCACTTCTATTTATAGCTGACAGTATATGAAAAATGCTTAGTTTTACAATCAAAATTACACGGCATTGCCAGAAACTAAACGGATCATAAATACTCTGAATAAATGAATTGCACATTCTGATGTCCTTTAGATATGGAAACTGAGAGTAGCCTGACAGTTGGATTTATAGTATTTTTTTGAAGACTGAAAGGTTTTTGTGTTTAATATGCAATCTTCTGTTTGGTATTTGCAGTTAATTCCAAAATTAAGTGATTTTGAGAAGGAAAAGAATCATTTAACTGTAGTTATTTACAGTATTTAACTGTACTGTAATTTTTCTGTTTCTTTAAATGTACTCTAATTTTTGATAGCATCAAGTATTTTCAATAGTCGGTTACTGTGTTTTCACTTCCCCCCCCCACTTCTTTCATTCTCCGGATGACTTTAATATGTAAGTTTATCCCAGGGGGCAAAAGCAACATGATTTCATTTATTGAGATCATTTTCTATTTGGAGTAAATGGCTAAATATATTTGGAAATTTTGGGGGCTGCCCTTGTTTCCTATAAATCCCATAAATCAACTAACCAGATTTTCTGATTACACTTGGGAAAGAGCTGAATGAAAGAAAAGAGCAGCTCTGAGAGCCAGCACAGTGAAAAGCTCCCCTCACACATGGCATGGCATTGCAGAGAGCCTGGGATGGGTGCAAAGTGGATGTTCTCCACGCACACTCCATGAAATACACAGTTTCAGATTTGCAGGGAAAGGTTAATAGGGAAACTGTGTAACCAATGATGTGACAGCAGCCAGCCAGCAATGTTGCGTCCTCAAAGCCCAATCTATACAGAAAAATGACTGTTGCACAAGAAAAGGGAACACTCGAGATATTCTTTCCTAGTGAGTTTTGATTTCAAGGCTATAACCTTCCTGTTCATAAATGGTTGCACTTTGAGAGCTGCAGCTAAAGGTTTTTTTCTATCACACAAAACTCATAGCAGCATCTTTGTTTCTTGCACACACACTGTAGCCTGTTCTGTAAGTCTGAGAGGGAGAACTTCCCCATAAAAATACACGCTAAATACTTCCTTTGTGTTTGACTCACCACTGGGAAACTGTTGATTTTATGTTTTAACCACTAGATTGGGGTAGCTGAACAGATTTTATTGTCAGGCCTTGTTGATTTGATCCATTAAGAAGGCAGGAGCTACCTCAAACTATTATGCATTAAAAGGCTTTCCCGCTTGATAGTATGTACGTATGTATGTAGATAGTATGTATGTATGTAGCTTCATTGAGCTAGTGTATGTGTGTATCTGTGTTGCTGCTAGTCCTGACCAGTCTTTGCCATGCAGGAGGCAGCTGAGAGAATGAAATAATAAAAGTCCCTGAAACTGAGAGATGTAACTTTGGCCTTGGTTATGTGCTAATTATATGTATTTATGGTGTAATCAGTTCTCTTCTATCCTGATTACTTGGAGACTGTGGCCATGGTTGGTAGAAAAACCTGGGATGGTGTGGGAAGTAAAAAGCTTCATGTAGCTCCATGTTTCCGCACTCAGAAACATGGTGCGGGAATGTGTTGCTACCTGGAGTCAGCTCTGCAGAGCCACCAGATGTGTGCACTGTTTGCCAGCGCTCTGAAAGAGCCACCCACCTCAGTAGGTTTTGGTGGCAAATATTCAAGTCTTCATGTGTTTGTACTAATAAACAGCCATGTTTTCCTTTTGCTTTGACCAAAGCCTTTTATTCTGTGACAACCTCAGTGCCTTTCTTGTGCCTGCCCTTCTGCCCAGTGTCTGCTGTGGTGCGTGGCAGACATCAGTGAGGGGGAGTTAATGGCATTTACCCAAATCATGCTTTTCTCAAGGCCAGCTGAAAACCCACGCAGAGGATGCAGGCTTCCTGGCGATGAGTGACCTTCTGCCGAGTGTGTCACGACCGGTCTCACACAGGGCCACTAGCTCTCATGCTGTGCATTATGAAAAAAACTGTTGGGTCTTCATGCTTGCACCTATCCCTGAGAACAGAGCAAGTCACGGCAATGATTTTCACCAGAAGCAGTATTTTCATGTAGATAAGCTATGCTCTGGATGATCTGCTAATCACTAATTGCAAGTTAACTGCACTGTTGTAGAAGTGAGCCATTCTGTTTATTCTCTTGTTTTTGCATGGCTAGCAAATGTTCTGGGAAGAAACCAAATGCTAGTCCAGCCAAATACCTAAAATTCTGTGAAGCAAATTTATTCATTGTCATTCAAAAAACTTTAAAGGATTTCAGGATGTCAGGTTCGAATCTTTTTTTTTTAAATTATTTACTTTACAACTAGGATACACAGTAGTGAAAAAAACACAATTGATATCATTTGTAGTATGGTATTCTGCTACAAAAAGATTGAAAATATAAGTTGATTTTAATTGCTGTTGTCTTGCAAGTAGAATTCATCAATGAAGTTTTTAAAAGAGAGGAAGAGATGAAGTCAGGGTAGCTTATCCTTACAAACAACTTAAAAATGGGTGCCATTTTAAATCAGGTTACTTATTTAAGAATCTTAATTTACAATAGCAGTTTTAAAATCTCACATTTTAATGTTAAATTACTCAGTCGGCTCCTCAACGTCTGCAGTATTATTTGGAAGATTTTTAACAAGAGCAAATATGTTAGATTAGTCAAATTTCTGAATAATTTGAAATTCATGTTTCTGATGTCTAGAGATAAGCTTCACTGACAAAGCTGGGCACCAGGATTCTAGCCAGTGTTGGAAAAGAAAGCACTAACCTTGCTCAGAGAGTTGGTCAGGAGTTTAGAATGGGCGTTATAGCTGAGTTTATTTTTAGAGTAATAGATTTCACCCTCCCTTAGGTAGTGTTAAGAAGACATTATTATTTTGGTCTAGAAGCAGTTCTAATATGGAGCACACAGAGCATTTTCTTCAAAGTTATTTGGGTTAAATAATATTCCAATTTGTTGTGGATGAAAAGCAATCTAATTACTATGCAATTAATTATCTTAAGTTAATTTAGCTGTAGAATGGTAGAATCAGGATTATTTTTATTTTTAGCATGTTATTTTGGAAACATTTTGAACATGAAAGGTTTGGGTTTTTTCTCTGCAGTTGGTAAGCTTAGCTGTCCTATTAGTCATTGCACTGCCCTGTGAGGGTCCTAAAGCAGGAGCAGCCAGACTCTGGTATGAGCTAATTTGATAAATTCCAGGCTTTGGAAATACATAAATTAGTCAGTAAAGGGGTTGCCATCAATGAGGACGTATATGGATCCCTATAGGGACACAGGCCCCTTTTCCAAAGAGTGGTGGTGTCCCCAGGGATTCATTCTTCGCTCACCTGCCAGCCTGGAGTTTGCAACATACCCAATGGTATGCGGTGTCTGCAGTCAAAACGATGGGCTGCTGTTGCTTCAAAATGGTCTCTCTTGAGCAGCTTTTAACCTTTGAGTAATTTTAAGCACTCATTTTTGCTTTATCAGTCTGTGTTTATTCTCAATTTATAGACTGTGTGAGATTGCTGCTGACCGCAGAAGCACAAGTTGATGCTGCTGATAAAAATGGCTTTACACCCTTGTGTTCAGCAGTTGCTCAGGGACATGTCAAGTAAGTAGTCTTAAGATTTTACCAGATTTTACCCATTGGCAGTTATTTTTTATTTTAGTTTCTCTTTACCTACTTTAGTATTTCATTCTATGAATTTCTATAAATGCATTTTTCATATATTGAAAGAAACTACTGAATCTCGTATTCGTGTTCATAAGCAATTCGGGTGACTTCTGTTTGTTTTATTTAAAATTGCAGCTGTTAAGTTTGTTGAACATGTGTACTGTTTGTAACCACAATGTGACATTGGTCTGCGTGGCAGGCTTATCTTCAAATTTCTTGACTTTCTTCATGTCCTCAGACAATATGGGATTAACATGGGGAGGAACAAAGAAATATTTTTGCATTAATTTTTGAAGTATAGGGAACTATGATTTATCGTACAGAGATACATGAGTATTAATCTTAGTATTCTAATGTGTGATATAGAATCACCCTTTTTTTTCTTTAAGTGGAGGAGCTGGAGGCTAACACTGTTTCCTTTTTGTAGCTTTACTGTATTCCATGGAATCATAGAAAATAGAACTGGAAGTTCCAAGGAACTTCTAGATAACATTTTTCAGAGCAGAGTTGCCCAAAACAAAGATATTTCATAGACATCAAAAGAATTAAATAGTCTGACTAGAAATCTTAATTAAAAGCTTTAGGTTTGCTTTATGCATCTTTATTTTTGCTTCTCTCTCAAATTTCATTCTTTTGCTGTTGCATTTCATATTTTGTAAGGATTTCTGAGACATTAAGGTCTAGAGGTCTCACTCTGGGTGATACTGTATAGTGCTAGGCTTTCACTCAGCAATGGCAAAGTTTGTTCCCATCCTCTCATGATCTTCCATGAGTGTTCAAGCACCATCTTGCCATTTAGAAAACTTCAAGCTTATCAACTAGGTTACACCTTTTACTGTTTGAACCAGAGGTAGCAGATCTCCAGAAGGTACTTTGTGAACAAAAATATATATCTAGTTAATGTTTCAATGTTTTACAGAAAATCTGTAAAATTTAGCTATGACTTAACAAGGTATACAGAAATAGTCTTCATATTTTCTCACTAACAAAAATATAACTTGGAAGGAGGGGAGCTGTTTATTTAAATGAGGAGATATTTCTTTCTCCTACGTACCCTCACAACACTTTGCTATATATAGTCTGCTTTGCTGTGATGTTGCAGGCTTTATATTCTTTTCCCTTAGAGTTACTTATGTAATATGATATCCCTAAGTAATTTTCTTACTTTCAGTTTTTTATGTACTAAATCTGAACTGAATTTTAAAGGTAAACGTGGAATAAAAACAGGGCTAGAAAAAGTATCATAGACTGTAAATGCTTCAATAATGCTCTAGGCTCTTTGACTTATTGATCACTTCAAATTTTGGGCTCAGAAAAGTTCTCTTATTGGCAAAATTTGGGGTAATGGTATTTAGACAATGTGCATTTTGGTTTATCTGGTTGCACAATCTGTGTTACAGAACGTTGTACTTCTACAGCAATAAGACTTTGGGACTAATGACAGCAATGAACTGCACAGTATTTGTCTGTGATAGGTTTGCTGGCAAGTCCCCTGTGACAGATGTCTATTAACCTTATTCCTGAACTGTGACAGTACCGTTGTTCCAGCCGTAGTTACAGTGTTGGAAAAAAAAAAAAAAGATAGTTTCTTGCCATTGTTCAGTTATCTCACCACTTCAGAAAGTGCTATTAGAAGAAACTTTGAAAATCTTTTCACCTATGGCCTAAGCCAGCCCAGCCTTGCCTGACTTCAGGATGGAAAGTCAGTGCAGTAGTTCCAGAATCATTTGGTTCCCTGATGAGCCCTTGCAGGACATTCAATAAAGTCTTTTTGAAGCTTCTATCTACACAGCTGAATCCTTTAGATTGGCTAGATTTTCAGAACCTATAAAAATGTTACAATACAATGGCTTGAGTACAGTATAAAATGACAAAATAGATATTTTTAACATAACAAACTTGAAACTCAATCAGCTGTTTTGGTGAAGTGTCATTTTCAGAAGGTCTTCTTTAGGCATTCAAATTATTATTTTCTCTTTGTACATTTCTAAACTAGTCATTTTATCTCAAACTTGATTGACTTTCTGCCTAAAAAAGCACCAAAATGAGTGAGTTTGTTTATTTCCTTTGGGGTGTTTTTTTTCCATAAGTAATTTCTTATTTACTTTTTTCTTCTTTTTTTGAAATACTTTGCCATTCCTTTTCCTCCAGTGTGATCCCCTAGTGAGCAATTATGCAGCACTGCACAGTTACAGTCAGGCTTTTTTTGTTGATACCCTTCCATTTTCAAATGGACTGATAAAAGCAGAGCCAGCAAGATGGGATTCTTGCTTTGAAGTGTAGTTCTAAACTGGAGAGGGAATAGATTTGAATTAAGAGTTTTCTAAAGTCTTGAGAGGGAAGGTAAAAAGGGACAAAGATGGAATAAGAATCGGGAAGAAAAACTGGGCCTATTGCTACTGGCTCATGAGGAAGTGCCAGACCTTGGATCGTAGTGTTGATCCCTGATGGGTTGCCAGCTCTCTTCGAAATTTGGCCTGTTCTCTTCTATTTTCCTTAATTCAGTATCTGCAGCCAACACAGCCCAAACTATCCTCCAGTGATAGCAGTACAGCTTCTGTTCAAGAGTACTACCTATGTGACAGAGGTAGTGCCATAGCTGTTAGGTGAAACCTACCAATTTCCTTCCCTGCATAACTGTCCTCCTTGCTGGTACCTAAGAGGTCAGGTAGGGTGTTTTTTTTTTTTTTTGGCAGTTGTCGTGAGAGGTTTTTATCAGTCCAGTGAAATTAAATGTTTTAAATTCATAGTTTTTAAATGCATCTATAGCAGTTTAAGTTTTGTGTTTGAATTAACCTAATTATAAAATTATACTTGTATGTATGAAATAGATAAAATAACAGATAGATCTGTAAAATTCATGCAATATAAAACCATAAATATATAAATGTTGTAAATAGCAAAGAGCTTTGAGTGTCAAATAGAGGGTAATTTTATTACCTTATCACTTCCTTTAGGTGTGCAGAATTATTAATTATGTATCAGGCTGATGTTAACCATGCTGCTGAAAGAGGACAGACACCTTTGTACTTGGCCTGTAAAAATGGAAATAATGATTGTGTTAAGCTGTTGTTGGAAGGTGGAGCGGATCGAACAGTAAAAAACAGTGTAAGTTAAAATAGTTTGTAGAGATAAAGTACCTTGTTTAGTACTGAATAACTTTGAAAATCTAGGAAATGTTTAATGTATTTATTTAAACACATTTTTATTTAAAGCTGTGATGCACCAGTTTAAAAATAGTGTTTTGTTCTTTCATCATACTTTATTGTTTAGTCTTTCAAACTGTGTGTTTTCTCTAAAATCTTCTAAGTTGTTACCGTCCTCTTATTTTACGTATTTCAGATTAGCCTATGGTTGACTGCATGTTTTTTGTCAGCACCATGTATGAGAAATAGAACTCCTCTCTTTGACTTACTCTAAAGTGCTGATAGCAATTTTGTTTCCACTGTTTCTGTAAGGCTGCATCATTGTCTGCGTGGGAGATGGGCGGAAATTTCTCCAAAATTTGCCGGCCCATATTGTAATGTGGCAAAAATAAATAGTGCATGCAGGAGAAGGGAAAAGAAGGGAGGACTGTCTCGAAGTTAAAAATTATGTATTGCTCTTTCCAGAGGGCTTCCTGAAACTCATTTTTGAAGAATTTGAAGTAAACGTGACAATAAATGTCCAGTGTAGGCAGTCCAGAAACACAGCACAAAAATAATAACTTCATAATACATTCTCTTCCCCTATTATTATGCTGATTATTTTTCTTTATTCCTTAATGTCATTATTTAGAAAGCAAATATATTTGACTTGAAATAAGAGAAAGCTACGATGTCAAAAACATGGAAAGATCTGACTGATAAATCGAGTTGTGCCACATGAAACAAATTATTGATTATTAGCATCATAGTGGTTGGATACACGATAAGGAAGCGATCTTTTAACAGTGCGTAAAGCCCTTAGATCACTTAGTTTCCTCTAAAAAATTTAGAGCCTGCCATGTTCTTGGAGAAAAATGTAAAATTTGCGTGCAACATTTTCCTCCTCTCATTTCCCTTCTTCTACCACACACATAAAAACAACTCTGTTTTCCCAAATAATTATTATGTGAGTGTTGCCTATCTTTTTAATTTCCAAAAAAGCATTCCATGCGGCTGCATTGGTGAGATGTTTTCTGTGAACACTTTTCTGTGTGTTTGGTGGAAGTGTGCCCTCTGCTTTTGTTTTATTAGGATGGCTGGACACCAATTCATGCAGCAGTTGATTCTGGTAATGTTGACAGTCTCAAGCTCCTTATGTACTATGGAGAGCCAAGCAATGGGACCTCTTTCAATGATGCAGAGCCTAATTTAGACTACTTTGATGTGGAGAACAGAGAAGACAGCTCCAACAGTAAAGCGAAACCTGTTATTTCTGCAGATCTCATCAACCATGCTGACAAAGAGGGCTGGACTGCTGCCCATATAGCAGCATCGAAAGGCTTTAAGGTCAGTCTATATGAAGCACCAGTAACCTTATGGGATTTAGGAAAGATAAATCACAGAATCACAGAATGCTTAAGGTTGAAAGGGACCTCTAGAGATCATTTGGTTCAACCCCCCTGCTCCAGCAGGGACAGCTAGAGCTTGAGGCACATAAATCCTACTCTTTTTTCTCTTTATAACTTTGAAGAACTAAAAATTAGGTGTCGAGTCTAAGTTCCCCTAGTTTGTGGTCCAACCTAAATTAACGGAGACAGAGAGGTACTTCCTATGGATCATTTACCCCAGAAGCTAGGTATCCAGTGTGCACAGAATGAATCATCCTCTGTAAGTGGCCATTTCCTTGGGGTGGGGATTATAAGGAGAAAAAAAGTGAGTACCTGAGATTCAGGTTTTCAAAGTAAAATTGAAGTGAATTCCACCCTTAATGCCTATTCATTAGTTGTCCTGTATTTAATATGGATAGTGGATAGATATAATCTCCACAGATAATTGAGGAAAATTTAACTATGAACAATTTTTTTCTGACAGAGGGAGGAGAAGGAATAAAGTAGTTAGATATCTGTGAGTGAGATACATCGTTTAATTTCCTGTTTGGGCAGGCTTTTTAGCGGACCTTTTAAGTTTTCCATCATTCCCTGTAAATAGATATCGTGAGGAAAGACCTGACAGGGCTTACTGATTATATACAGGAAGATTTCCCCACATAGAATATTACTTGAAGGGTTTGACATCAGAAACTTTACATTTCTAACACGGATTGTTGAAAGTTTTTTTTTTTTTTTTTATGACAGCTGTCAGTCAGGTCTTACTGTGAGACTGTTGCATAGAGAGAAGGTAATGGGAGGATACTAAACAGTGATTAAAGTCAATTTTAGGAAAATATAGCCCAAGACCTTAGAAAGTGGCTATTGATTAAACAGCTAATTCAATATCTGTTGTTATGTTTGCTTTTTTTCAGATAAACTTGCTACGATAAATTTATAATAGCCAAAGATTTAAGAATTGGTTTCTTAAATTATGTTTTACCAGGGACCAGCTACTATTTACTCATCATTTGCATTAGCAACCAAGCCAGTGTTCTTTTATCAGTGTCGGTAGGGCAGGTACAGACACTTACTACAGATAACCTTCGTTCATCTCACTTTAGATGGGAGTTTAAGGTATTTGCTATTGCTTGCAGAATCCTAAATGGTTTAGAACATGTAGCTTCCTGCTGTAATAATATAATCCTCTGTAACTTTGAAGCAGGGTTTTATTTATTGTCTAAGAAGGGTTTGCTTAGGTGTTCTCTGTGAAGGCACAGAGACTAGGACTATTCACTTCTGCCTTTCATTAATAACTCTCATTTTTGAATTTCTGAGCATATTTCTAGTCATCTGTTTAATAAAGTCTCTATTGAGGGTTGAGAGCATGCTCGTAGATGGTGGTCAGCAGTCAGATTCCTTGTTTTGAAGTTGTGGTTGTTTGAAGTTGTTGTTGATTAAATGTATTTATTGAGTCAAGACAGATGTCTGGGATACTAGGAGCTTAAAAAAAAAAAAAAAAAAAGTGGAATAGCTATCCTCAAGAACTGCTAGCACTTTATTCTCCAGTCATATACCTGTGCTTTTCTCACGGTTCAGTGTCCTCCTCTCTGCTTTCCTTTGTATTGTACCCCTTTGACAGTTTTAATTTACTAACTTGATAAAAAATGTTTTTTTTTGTTTTGTTTTGTTTTGTTTTTCTTCTGGCGGTGTTAGTGAGATGATTTTTTAAAAGTTCTGACAGATGCTGGAGCCTCTATGTGATAAAATTACATCTCTTGAAAATAGCTTAAATTACTGTTATGTTTGTGAAATTTGTCAAGTTGTCCAATACTCTGACACAAGTCTTTGTTAGAACAGATACAAAATAGATAACAGCAGCCAAACTTCAAAAAACCACTGTTCTGAATCAGGATTTTAATACCTGCTTCTCTGTGTTTTTCTGTTAAGATTAACCCCAAAGGTTAATAATACAGTATTAACTATTATTGTTTATAGTAGTGATTTTTAATGTGGATGTTTATTTTGAACTTCTGAAAATGATGATGCTGTCATGTAGGACATGTGAATCGTTGTTGTTTGGTTGAATGTGAACAATCAGAAATTAATTAGTCTTCTGGTTGCAAATGATTCAACAATTGAAATGTAGTTTTTTGAGGGGTTGGTTTGCTAGTCTGGGAGGAATTGTGTAATTGATTTTTTTTTTAATTCCTTATTATTTTTTTCTTTCTTACCCTACTACCAGTCCAATCTTGGCATCAATTTTGTGGCATCCCCTAAATGTTTGTGATCTGAATTTAGTATAAATGCACTGTTATTTCACTGCTTTGTTACTTCTATTGCAGAAATTCAGATTTACCTGCCAAAGCAGCAGCATGTAAAATGATTTTAGAGGGATCATTGTTCTTTTGCAATGTACCACTTACAGGTCAAGCGTAATGGATACTCCTCCTTTTACTAATGCTTAGTGAATTGTTAAGTGAAATTGGTTGTATAGATTGCATTTGGAATAGATTCATTAATTTATCTTAATTTAGCTTTAAAAATGCCTTTTTAATATTGTTTGAACATTGAAGCAAAGATTTTCAAAACAATGTTTAGTTGAATGTGTAAACTAATGGCAAATGTTAAGAATTGCTCGCTTCATTTCATCAGCACTTGATGTTTCGAAACTGTAGAAGCCTGGCTGCCTGCGTTCCACTCTTTCAAAATCTTGGTTTGAGCATTTCGAATCTACTGTAAAATATTTTTACTCCTTGTTCTTACCTCTGTGAGAAACATAACTTGAATACGTGTAATAGAAATTCTGTGAGCTGACTAATCTGTGTGCAAGAATTTCAGTTAGGAGTCTAAATGTGTGTTGGTGGAACTGTCTGTTTAATGCAACAGAGAGACAAGCAAATAATACAGTTCTTACCTTTGCAGAACTGCCTAGAAATCCTTTGTAGCCATGGTGGACTAGAGGCTGAAAGAAAAGATAAGTGTAATCGAACACTGCATGATGTTGCTACTGATGATTGCAAACATCTCCTAGAAAACTTAAGTAAGTAATACTTGCTATCGTCACTATGTAAAAATGTTTTTAATAAAGAGCTTGTGGAGCTTGTGGAACACATAAAAATGTTTTTAATAAAGAGCTTGTGGAACACATGAGAAATACTAAAAAGGTAGTTGACATTTTTTTGTCCCTACAAGATCAGTTTTGTTTCTTAAGTTGTTATTATTCCATATTTTGCGTATTTTTGAAGCCATTAAATGACTTGTGTTTTTAAATCATTGGAAAGGTGGTATATATTGTACACATCAGCAAACATCCATAGTGTTTTTTGAAAGCTATTATTCTCTTATATCTTCATTCTTGCAGAAAAATCACTAGATGGATAAATACTGTGTTTCTTCAGGCTAAGAAAATCATATCTGAACCAGGCATATCCGAACCTGCTTGAAGCAGTTTTATTTGACGCTTGGTTTTTGTTGAGGAGACTGTTTTATTCTTCAAAATGTATGTTAGAGAAAACGTCAAGCTATTTCATTTTTTCCAGCATCAGTAACTTCTGCCAGAGGACCATTCTACTGCCAGAATTTGTCTTCTTCCTTCTTCTATCTAAGTTTGGCATAAGGAATACCTCAGTATTTCCAAGTAGGATGTCAAAATTGAATAAAGCTGACTGACCTGTTCCCAGGTCTTGACAGTATATTTCTGGGGTTAGAAAATTGTCTGGGCACTAGCAAGTTCTACATTTCCTATTCATATGCATAGGCAGAACTATTGTCTTTGTAGAAATATGAATGATATCAGAAAAGCTTCATTGCCTTGTGTCAGATAAAGATTTGACTTCTGAGTTCAAAAAAAGCCAAACTAAGATAATGTTGGAATCTTCCAGAATAAGCTGATAGTGTACTTATCTTGTATTTCATAAATCATATCTGAATTGTATTGTCCTTGGAGTAAAGTTAGCCATTTTCATTTTTCAATCAGTCATATAAATGATCCGTACAGATTTCAGTATGCTCCTCTGGAATTGCATTCCATTTTTCAAAGAGTAAGCTGTAAAATAATTTAATTAAATCAATTTTCTAGTATGTGTGTGTACGTTTCCTATTTCTTCTTCTAACGTGTTCTCAGTTTATTCTACAGCAAATTGAATGTACACTTCTAAGTGAATTTTGTGATTTAGCTTATTATTTAAAAATATTTCTTTAGGCTTACTAGCTTCTCCACTTGCATACTGGAGCTGAAAGCTTCTTTTCCATGCTGATGTTTAAAAATATGCATAACTACAGCAAATTGAATGCTAAGAAAACGTCTTACCACTCGCTCTTCTAATTTATAAGAAAATAGTTTTTAAGGAGGAAATCAATTATTTTAAGTTTTGTCTTGCTTCCTACTTTTTATTAAGTAAATCATTTTTAAAATGTGGTAGGTGGTACTTTGTTGTATAGTGTTGACTCTTCTATACCATGAATTTTGTAATAGCTTTCCTTCACAATATTAAGTCTTATTGGCCTTTAATAGGATTTCTATTGAGCTTGCAGTTTTTCTTAGTTTTACTTTTTTGTTTTTTAACAGATGCCCTTAACTTACCTGTAAGGATTTCAGTCAGTGGCACTGAACCACCCCATTGTGGTACAGAGGAATTTGATATAGAAAACACAATATGTGCTTTAAATATACGCAAGCAGACATCATGGGATGATTTTTCAAAAGCAGTGTGTCAGGCAGTGACAAACCATTTTCAAGCAATCACTTCTGATGGATGGAGGAGCCTAGAAGACGTGTCATTTAATAGTGCTGCAGAATCCAGCATTGGCCTGAGTGCAAGCAGTATATCATCTGTCAAACTAGGTATCTGCATTGATTTACTAAAGAAAGGCAAAACTCATCAGGGTTTTCATGAATTTGTGAAAACTTATTCCACAGTTTTAAGTATATTTTAAGCTGCTTGTGACAGTTGCTTGATCTGTTAGGTCACGACTGCATTCATTTAATAAATCATTTTTATACTCAAAGTTACTTATTCTTTAAGTGCTGCTTACTGTAAAGGTATTCCTTTACAAAAACAATAAGTAAATTAAAAAATATTTGAGGCTTCTGGGTCTTTTAAACCTTACAGTAAGAAAGATACTACCTATGATACTGAGAACATTGCCTGCATGACAGTATTATTTAGTTTCAGCTGTGTGGGCAGTTTAATGGATTATGCATTTTAATTTCATTTCCGGGCTGGAGGTCCTAGTTAATTAGTCCTTTACTCAATTTAGCACTCCAGAGAAGAGATCTATATTACTTGTGGAACAAGACCAGTAAAACAGAAAATTAAATCTGTACAGTCAATCTTGACTGAGTTTCCTAAGCGCAGGTTGAGCAGAACAACTCTGGGTTTGTGTAGCTTCACTTACTAAGGTAAAACAGAAACATCTTTAAAAAGAATCAAAATAATGGGAAAGTTGCCTGAAATTGGGAGCTGCTAACAGTTGTGTACAATACAAGTTTGTGTGCTTCATCTTCAAACAAAAAAACAAAATACTGTTCTTGTCTGACTGGGCATATTTTCTTGTTTTGCCTAAAGTGTACTATGAGTATTAAATAACTTAAATATTCTTTACAAGCCAGCCTATTGAACTTCAGTCTTTATCTAGAAGAAAATATCAGTATTATCAGTCTTATGATTTAGTACATAGGATTGATTTATTTGTCAAATTGGCATATACATGCAATCTTTGCAGGCAACCAAATAGACTTTGAGTATGGAACACTTTATATATAGACACAATGAATATCTTATTTATTTTAAACAGGAAACATTTCATGGTCAACAGGCCAGATTTTTTCCCAACCACCATGGGACTTTTTGAAGAGGAACAGAGCTGAGCATATCACAGTGTTTTTGTTGGGTAATTTTCAATTTGTCATATTCAATTTTGAACAATAAAACATTTCATGAAATACATAATTTGAGAATTACTTGGTACACTCTTGGTTCCGGAGTGTTGTTTGGGCTTCATATGCATATATGGTTAATAAAATTATTTAAATTTAAAAGGCCCTACCAAATTTAGAAAATATATTGGCATATAAAAACCTAATATGCTTTTTAATTATATAATAATATTCATTTTACTTATGTCATAGATCTGGGATACAGCCATATGGTTAGATCTAGATAAACCAGATATCTATAGCACATATATCTAGATATAACCATAAATCTATGGTTACAGACATAAATCTGGGTTGCTAGATGAATGCTTTTAATTTCTTCTCCATTTGTATTTGCATAACCTTCAGTTTTAGGAGATTACTGTAGATACTGCATGTAAAGCATGTGCCTATAATAAATGCATATAAACATGAAGATATTCTAAAAGTTATTTGATTATCTCTTTAAAAAGGACCTCAAGAAGGCTGTCTAAATAGTGTGACATATGCATCTATGATCCATCTTCAGACACTTCAGAATTACCTCCGCCTTGTAAGTACTTAGCTTCTCTCCACATGCTATTCATATGTGAAAACTTTTTTTTAATAGAGATGATTAAAAATATTGATCATCTGCTCTATGAAAGAATGTCAAGATTAAAAAAGAAAAAAAAAAGGCATGAAAGTTACTATATTAACATAAAGATCCCTCTCACCCTCCCCCCAGTAAATTTAGTCACATGAGGCATTTCTTCTTTAAATAGTTGCCATCTGATTAACTGAACTGCTTAGGAAAATATATTAGTAGTTCTCTGATACCTTATTTCTTTCCAAAGTTATTTCAGTTTTTGATGTAAGCTAGAATGATTGTAAGCTAGAATAAGTCATTAAGTCATTAACATAAGCAATTGAGACGTGATTTTTGTGGTCAGCTTTATATATAAATCTGTGACTCTAATATCTGAAAATGGAAATGAAATTGGGTAACATGATTTAATGAAGCTTTCATACCTTATTTGTTTTTACGTAGATAGTCAAATGAGAACTACTTCAAAATCTGTATAAATAATGCTCTGTCCTTTGATAGCATTTTATGCCATTAGAATAATAGGTGTGTGCTGTAGGTTTCTGATATATTCAACCTTGTGCTATTGCACAGTGATTTGATCGTATTCTGTGAAGTCCTATTCATATGCATTGAATTTTTATAGCTGAAGTAATTTTACAGTTAAGATAGTGCAATCCATTTTTATTCTACACTATTGGTAGCATACTTAAGTTGAAATCTAAGGTGAAAATAACGTTAAGCCCTGAGCAGTGACTTACATTATTCTGTTCGTTGTTTTTAAGGTCATTCTGATTTATATAGTCTAATTCCAAATTCAGAAAATATATGCTTGTGACTCTTAAACACATCCCTGATACCTGATTTTTTCAAGTTTTAATGACTGGTATAATGAAAGAATATTTTTCTGTAGTTTTATAAATTAGGAACTTAATGAAAATATTTCAAAGCTGTAGCATGCAAAAACTGCCTGTTTTGATTATACTACATAAGCTTATCAGTAGTAAGGCTTATCAAGCTTGACCTCCATCAGGTGCTCTTTGTCACATCTGGACAAAAAAATATCCAAGTCTATGAACTTTCAAGCATAATTCGTTGTCTGTCCATAGGTTGAACAGTACCGTAATGTTATCTTCCATGGTCCAGAAGGAAGTTTGCAAGACTATATAGCACATCAGATAGCGGTCTGCATGAAGGTATTAACACAGTGTAAATGTGTTGTGCATGAAAACGTAATATACAATGTAAATGTAATGTACAAGTAAAGTACAGTAGCTTGAAATTGGAGTATGTACCTTTTCAGTAAATCTGCTAATTTTCAACACAGCAAAAACAAGTGGCTGCAGGATCCTCATGTGAAATAGTTAAAGTTGAAGTGGATGCTAGTTTCTCCAAGGAGCAGCTTGCAGAATTGTTCATCAGTAGTGGTAAGATTATAGGCCTGTTTGTAATGTAAAAACAAAAGAAATATGTTAAAAAATTTTACGCAGTATGCGCCATGTTTTAACAGAACCTGTTGTTTTTTGGGTACTTGAGGAACAACTATAATAGTCTAAGCTGAAATAGAACTAAATATGATAATTCATTAGGGAGTTCTCTGTATAGTTGATGCCATTTATGTAAAACAAAGAGTTTGTAATACATTTTCTTCTGTCTTGTTCTCTCTTGTTTGTGAGCCTTTAACTGATTGCAGAAGTTTAGATCTACTGATTAAGAAATGAAATCTTGTTACTTTATTGTAACTGTTCTAATGAAAAAGAAAAAAAAACTTTTGAAAAGGTAAGTTTGAGAATCTAAAGAGCAGTAAAAAAGCATATGAGAGGTGGACCACTTGCTTTCAATATTTATTTAATAAATACCTACGCATAAATACTTACGTATGGCTCTGAGACAAGTTGTTGGCACAGCAGACGGATTTCGTGGACAAGCATTAGTGTGTGTGTATTCCAACACATCAGTCAAAGGGCAGAGCTGGATTTCTGTTACCATAAAGTGAATAGTTTTCACAGATACGAATGTGGGCTGAGGTCCTATGATGTGGGTGCTCCACAATTAAATGCTCTGAGAGCGGTCAGGAGGCTGTACCTTTGAAAGGTCAGGGTGAATATTAAGTAACAATGACAAAATGAGACAGAGTAGCCAAAGATAAATGACAAGAAGAACAGGCAGAATAAGCTACAAATCAGCAGAATGAGGAGAAATCGATCAGGCAAAAACAGGAAGAAGGGCAATAATAAGGAACAGAAGTGAGGGGCAAAACAAAATTTTATCTGGAGGGCTTTTTCATATGCAAATTGTACCATATTCTTGTCTGTACCTCATGTATTTAAACTCTTTATTTATTTTTTTAGCCATAGTAGCAACCCTATTGTACACATATAGTGATAATATAGAAGCTTGAAGAGAGATACTTTTTTCTTCTAAATACTTATTAGATTGATTTTGGCTTAATACGGTTTTGGAGTTTGAAAGCATTTCTCAGCTGTTTAGCTCATTTTGCCCCTTTGTGGATTTATTTTACTTTTTCCATCCGTATTTTATAAGGGTTAGTTTTGGGAGGTTTGAGGAAGGTTGGGAGGGAGGTCAAGGCATAACAAAACCAAACAATATAACTTGAATATATTCTTGGTAGCATTCAACCTTTATCTGAAAAATGCCGTACCTTTCTCTTTTATTATTTTGACCTCTTTCAGATCTCTAGATTTTAAACTTTCTTTTCATGCAATACAGTCATTCATCTTAACAATAACATTATTAACAATTATTTTTCAGGAGCTGTCATTATGCTTCACTTTTGATATTGAGACTGAGCTTCAGCCTGGTAGATCTATTGACGCAGGCCCACGTGCTGCAGTGCTGAAACTTTGAGGGGCAGAGTTTTGAGATGATCTACCTCTCCCATTTTTTTCTTCCTCAGTATTGACAGATTAGAAATACCAAGAGGACTTTGAATGTCCTAAAGCAAATGGATTTTATTTGGAAAAGCAAAACATTGTGCAGTGTTCAATTCTGTCTGTTAGCTTACTTCCTGGTGTTATTTTATTCCATGATAATTTTTTTTTCCAGAAAATCCTGATCACAGTTTGAAGGATAGCATATATCAATGATTATTTTTATTTGGCATTTGAGTGTCACCACATTCTGGGAAAGAAGAAGAGAACGTTAGTCAAAATTTAGCTAGGCTTTGATTTTTGGCCTGCAGGCCAGAAAACCATTCATGATCCATTTTACTTACTAGCTTCTGTGCCTCCAGGAATGCTGTTTCTTTTCAAGGCTTGAATCTATCAGCAACATACTACTCTTAAAAGTTCTTGCTTGTGTTACAGCTCTGTGTGCTGGTTGAGTCTCTCATTTTTCTGCCTACCCTTTTCCCCATTGTTTGGCTGCATTTTTTCCCCCAGGAGAGTGTTCTCTCCCTCTCTAAATGGCTCCGTCAGATGAAGAGAATACTATTTAGGACTTGGCAAACAAATACTCATCCTTTCTGTTACTCAGCTGTATTTACTTAGTAAAACACAGCAGTAATACTTACGACACTGCACATAAATACATAACATTCCTCAGCTACTGTTGCTGTAGGGACAGTTGCTGCAAAAATGAGAAAACCTCCAATCCCAGGTGGTATTCAGTGAACTAGAGGAATTCAGTGAGCCAGAACTTAGGGAATTTTCAGTTGGAAAAATCCTTAGCACATAGCTTCAGAAAAGGCTTCATATTTTTTTTTCTCTTTGTCTTCTGAGACCTTAGATGCAATCTCACGTTCCTCTCAAAGAACCTACTAAGCTTTCCATCTCCTCTTACCTTCCAGAAAAGCCTCTCTCGGCTTTGCCTTCTTCTTCAGTAGAATTGAGATCTGAAGCCTTTTACTTCATCACCAAGAGTTCTAGCACCAGTGTCTCCAGTTGAGTCAAAACCTAAAAATAGTCAAAGACTGATCTCCACCCCCCTCACCTTCTAGCCCAAATGTCCACTGTGCTAGTGCCAAACTTTAAAGTATGAAGAAACTTCTATTTTCTGCTAGGGATCAATCATTTGCTTTCTTCTGGCAGATCAAATCTGGAAAGACTGTTGCCCTTACTGTAAGTTCAGAGGTAAGTGATCCAAAGCAAGTAAGACTAGAATATTCCACAGAATTTATTAGATTGGGTTTATATATAATTATTAATCTTCAGAAACTTAGGTGATAGTTTGACCTTAGGTCTTGTTGATTAATTTAGGCAGAAGTAAAACAGATGAAAAACAGTGAGTCATGAAGTCCATTGTCTAGATACTGCATGGGGCAACTATCTTACAGTCCCTTAGCATATAAGATATTTTTAAAAATTAGATCTATCTCTTCTCTGTCTCTTTTTTTTTTTTTCACCTTCTTTTTCAAATAGGAAGCCTATTCCAGGATGCATTCCTTTTGGATGCAAACCTGTTTCTTCCAGAAGCCTTAAGTGCTGTGCTTTGTGTATTCTGTGATGAAGATTGTGGTCTCTTCTGGTTTTAGCCCATTCAATTATTTGAGGTTTTTGTGTGTGTGTGTTTTTTAATTGCCCACAAAGTAACCATGATTCATGTGTTGTGTTAGCTGTTCTGTGTTAGAATATGTATGTTAACATATGTTAGCTCTTCTGATTTTGCCCTGTTACTCAGCTTTATCCTTAATGACAGTATTTAATATCACCTTTCAAAAGTTCTGAAACAGAGCAAGGTGCAATATACTCAAGGTAATCCTTTAATATTAATATCGTAAAAGCCTTCTGTTGAAGCTTTGTGTATTCAAAGGCAGCATAAGTGCAGGCCATAAGATCATTAAGTCTGAAAAGGGAAATTAAAAGTTTGGGAATGTGATAAAATAAAATATACATGATTTTAATACATATTAGGTTCACGACATGGTATTTTTAATTGTGTCTCAAACTAGCAGTGATTATTTGGGTCATCCTGAAAGAAGGAAGCTCAGAAGAGAGGGCAGTAGCAAACAGTAGGTAGTGTCACAAAATGAGAAAATGTTATGAAAATGGAATATTCCATTTATCAGAGTGGTGTAAAGAGTTCATGTTAAACATTTAAGAGTATTAATAGTTGGAGTATTACAAAAATAATAAGAAATGTGAACAGAGATACTTTTAATACTTTTAATCTGCTGGCTTTTCTGCTGTGTTTATTTTCAGCATATATTTTAATCCTTTGTATATGTGAAGACTGATAGGCATTTCAGTCTTGTTTTTGTTTTTATTTTTAATAATAGCTTTCACTTCTTCTTTTCTTACTACACAAAATATTATTTCAATTGTTTGATTTTATGTTTCTAGTTTTAGATGTATTTTGTGGTCAGTCTGCTTCTGTAGAAATGTTAAAAAGGCAAAAAAAAAGTGTTTCATTCTCAGGCAGTGGAAAAATCTATCTACTTGACTAAAAATGCATTTTCCTAAAGAGGCATTAATGTGTTGTTGTTGTTGTTGTTGTTTTTCAATATATTTCAGCCTGTTTGGTCCCTGCTAAACAGCCTCCGGTAAACAAGACAACCATTGTGATTTTAGAAAATCTGGAGAGAGCTTCTTTATCTGAATTACTAGGAGATTTTCTGGCACCTCTTGAGAATCGTAGTTCAGAAAATCCTTGCACTATTCAAAGAGGTATTTAAAGAATTTGAGATAAAGAAATGTTTTACTACATACAAACTGTATTATAATGCATACCAAATGGAGAACTTAAAGGAGAAAAATGTCATTAATTAAATTTCTATGCATTATTGCAAACCTAGTTGTTTTCAGTCAAGTATAGCATAATTTCATAGAATCATAGGATCATAGAATGCTCAAGGTTGGAAGGGACATCTAGAGGTCATCTAGTCCAATCCCCCCTGCACACGCAGGGTCATTTAAGGATTATTTACTTATTTATATTTTTTCTAATTATGTCAATAATTCTTGCCTTTATGTAAGATCACTTAGAAGGTCTGAGTATTTAGGTAAAATGTTTTCTGGTTCATTTTTAGCAAATGGAGTTTCTGATCCCTTTTACTTTCATGAGAACTGCTTTTTATTGGGGACAATTGCAAAGTGTCATCTTCATGGCTCTGACCTGCTTGTTCAGCAACATTTCCGTTGGGTCCAGCTTCGGTGGGATGGGGAACCTATGCGTGGCTTACTGCAAAGGTTTTTAAGAAGAAAAGTTATAAACAAGGTAAGAACAATTAGAATTGGCTTCACTATTTTGTCCATCACGAGGTCTGAAAGTAGTGGTAATGTCAAAAGCTGAGCAGATGATTAAGTTGTTCAGGAAAACAGTATTATTTCATTTTTTGCTGAAAAACAAAGTTAGAATACTAACTTTGTAAAAAAAAAGATGTGAGTAAAAACAGAACTGTGGAATTTTTAAAGTTATTTAGAAGAAGGCAATTCCGTTGTGATAGCAGCTATTGCAGACAGGCAATGTTGGATATTGGGAGAGGGAGTTTAATCAGAACAGCTGCAAAGGAAGATAATCTTGGCAACAGCATTTTGGACAGGCTTAAAAAAAGGAAATTGCTTTAGGAGAAGCAAGAACTGTTGGGAGCAAAGAGGCCTTGTCGGGAACAACAGACCTATTGTCAGTTCTAAGTGTAGAGCTGTACATGTGTCTTGGTTGCCCTTGAGGTGTCACCTCTTGTGTCCCTATATTTCTTCTCTATAAAAATTTACTGACTCAAAGAGATTGTAAAGATGAAATCTGTGGTACCTGAACATTTCAGTTATTATTATGAGGAAAAATGCTTCTAGATAATTTGTATTTATATTCGGCTTCCTCTGGAAGAATAACATGAAAAATCTCATCAGTAGAACAGTAACACAGCACTCTCAAAAAAAGAAAAGCAACTGCATTTCTCAGGTGACTTTTTCAGGTGGGTAGCTATTAGTCTTTCAGTGTTTTTTCCCTCTGTGAAATGCTGTTTACTTTTCTCCATGAGCTATAAATATTTAGTAAGCAGAAATCGTAGTGAATGTTTGTATGGTTTAGAGTATGAATGGCTTCCAGAAGCCTGGCAAAGGATGGGGGTAGCAATTGTGGATAGGCCGGGAGAGGGGACAGTAGTTCAGGGTCCAGTTTCCTGCAGCTACGTCATAGTGCTGGAAGGAGATACAGGCTGGAGCACAGTGCAACGAAAGCCTGCAGCAGAATTCCCTTTCATGCTCTTGAGGAGAAAAGTTGCATTCTCCAGCTTCAATTGCAGAATATATAAAGTGCAGTGTAAGCTTGTTTATAAAAAGACAGGAACATGTTGATCCTAGATCATACAACATCAGAGAGAAGGACTTTCTTCAGTTCAACCCAGGGCAATGTGCAGACATTTGGAGAAGCAGTGGCAACTTGACTTGATGAAAGAACAAGGTTGCATCAAACTTATTTTGCCAAACTTCTATGGCTACCTGAACTTGCAGGACTGTGTTAACAGTTGTCATTTTAGGGTTATTTAATTTAGGCCAAAAAAAGTTCTCAGTCTCACAGATTAGAGCTTGAGAATTAAATAGGCTTCTACCTCAGCTGAAGCCAGTAGAGTTTGGGTAATCATCTCACTGTGGTTTTTTGTCTCTAAAGCTCATAGTGGCTATTTGGAGAAAACAGCCTCTTCCTTTATCTTCCCTAGTTAAGTAATGAAGACAAGTGCCTGGGTTGTTAGTACATTTTACATGTTTTTTTTTTTTTTTTTAATACACGCATGTGCCATATGTAATCTCCAATGCCAGTTGGTATGGGTCTGAAAATAGTAGATTCTAATGCTAAAAATAGAAGATTAATCTCAGGCAAAGTAAAACTACATTTATCATTTGAATAATCAGCTATTTCAAAGATCCCTGCTCACGTATTCTAATACCTTGTTTATCCTTACTGTGTTCTCATATTAAAAACACTCTTCCCCTATTTTAAAAATTTATTTAGAATTTTTATATTTAGGAATACAGTTTAAAACATTTTCTACAGTAAAATTAAACTGTTCACTTGTAGACTTTGTGTTAGCAGTTCAAGAAACACAGACTGGCAAATAACTGTTGCTAGTGCACATTTTAATGCCTCCTTTAATTCAGACTGTTCCAGAGGATAATCCTAGGATTAGATCGAAGACTTAATTTAGGTTTGGATGAGATAGAAGATCTTCTTGGTCAAACAATTTTCCATTAACAAGGCATACCAAAAAAATGTAAATTTTAGAGAGCATCTTTCTGTTATTGCTACCAAATATAAAATCAATACAGGAATCTTCTGAGAATGTGCCTAGATTGAGTATTCCTGTTCAGTGTGCTTGTGTGTTCGTTTATATATCCTATTTATATTATACACTTTGCATAGGATATGGGAGATGCCTTTGCAATTCTAGTCTTAAACGGTGCAGAAAAAAACAGTGCTGCCAAATGTGCCTCCATAGAAGCAATCCGGTGGGAAATTCAGTTAGATTATTTTGCTTGTTATCAACTGCTATTTGTACACAGAAAGTTTGTTCCACAGTGTTTTTTCCGTTGTTTTAAAGTTTCAGAAAGTAAAAAAACTTTTTAGTTCTAGGGTGTAGAGGAACAACGTGCATCTCCTAACATGGGAAAAAGAGTTAAGCTTTAAAGAATCTCTAAATGAAGTACTGTATGCATGGATGGCATTAACCAAAACCACATCCTCTATTTCATTGCTGCAGGTAGAGTTTTGGTCCACAGAGTTGTCTCATAGTCAGTTTTAATAGATGTCTTCTGTTTGCTATTGCTTCAAAAATAGTTATTGTCAAAAATAATGTTGTTTGCCTTTTCCAAATTTGATGCCCTAAATGCTAACATTCTCTTTATTTTCAATTAAAGGTATAATGAAAACTTTATAAAACTTTTGGAATTGGGAATTAATAACTCTCACATACTAAGAAACAGAAAAAGCACTTATATGCATTTAACTCCAATACCTATGGTAGTTCTGTCATCTTCATTTAAATAATTGTTTGACAAAAAATAAAACTTTTTAAAGCTTTTTTTTCCTCTTCATTGCTTTTCACTTTTCCTTTATTTCTATTTGTGCAGTGAGGCCTTTACTTTCCATTATAAAAGCAAACTTTATTTCAAATAGTCTTTTTTAGGCTTCCGAAAATTATTCTTCATGAATACTTCTTGTAAACGTTAGGAAGTTGCGTGTTTTTGTTTCCCATGTCTGGTGGACATTACTTTGCATATGATATAGGATGTTATAGGTCACTATACAAAATACTTGAAATATTTATTGACCTATCTTTCAAAAGATAAGGTATCTTTTAAGATACTGTAAGAAGGTATCTTTTATGTGCAGCTAGGCAAATACCATTTACTACAGCAAGAGTTCTGTATGCTTGACAAAAAGGCTTGATTTAGTTTTTGTTTGTTCCTGATTTTCATAATATTAATGTACTGGCGGTCAGGGGTAACAACGCTTCTTGGTGTTTCAAGTGTTCTTGGTAGATGTCTCAGATCTTTTCAGTCACCTTTTCTTTCTCTGTAGTTCAGAGGCAAAGTACCTCCTCCGTGCGATCCTGTATGTAAGGTCATAGACTGGATTCTGGCCGTTTGGCACCAGCTCAACTCTTGCTTATCACGTCTGGGAGCACCTGAAGCACTTATGGGGCCAAAACACTTCTTCTCTTGTCCAGTGGTGCCTGGTCATGGCCAAGTGACAGTGAAGTAAGATTTCTGTTTCCTATTTGACACCGCTAAGCAGCAACGAGATCCCTAATATGAATGTATCAATTGTATTTCCCCTCAAACCCATCCATTTGTCCCCAGTGTTATTTTCTGACATGGGAGCTCCAAGGTATTACTTGTACTAAAATTGAACTTGTACTACAATTCTGCACAACCCCTTAAGGATTTTGTTCTGTGTACGAGGGAACAGATTGAACAGATTCAGAATTCTAAGCTGGAAGAGTTGGTAAAGTTTCCTTTTAAAGGCACACATGGGAAATCTGGAGAATTGGAATGCTTTTTCACCCAGCATTTTTAAACACACATACAGTTTCACAGATAAGTTAGCTTCATAAATAATACACATGTATACGCTTCAGCTTCTGTGTATCCACAGACCAACAAAACAGTTCAGTTAATTCAAATGGGCCTTTTTTTATGGATTTCTGCAGAGCTAAAACACAGCACTACAGCCTATAATTTTTAACAGATCTTTTTTTATATAAGCCCTGTCTCTCAGTCTTATTATTTTGCAAGGCATATAAGGAGGACAAAAAAAAAAACAGAATTTGGCCTAAAACAGATGATCTTGCTATCTGTTATGCTATCTCTTATAGCTGCAAGCTCAGCTTCACTACTGAAACTCCTAACCTTTATCCTTTGAGAACCATAAGCTGTAACAAATAGCATTTATTTATTTCCTAAGATTCTTTTTTTTTCACTCCTGCGCTAAAACAGTCTAATACTTATAATCTGTGAGAAAAGCAAAAATCCCTCAAGAACCTTGTCTCATTGAATCAAATTTTTGCAATCAGACCCAGTCTCTAAACCAGACAATCTGGAAAATCCTCAGCATCCTGGAAGCACAGTTCACCATAGATCAAATAAACAAAAGGAGAGCGAGGCAGCTGTAGGAATAGAGAGCTCTATTAAGCTGGACAAGTTTAGAAATGGAAGAACACTGGGAAGCTGTGATCATAACTGAATGGCTGCTTTTTCCCACCATGGCAACAAATGGGCTATGAGCGAACATCTGCTGTCAGGGGCACTCTGTACACTGGTGAATGTTCTCTTCTTCATGAAGACATGTTTTATAGTCCTTATATAAAGGAAGAAAAGCATCAGTTGATAAGTAGGTTTTCAAATTAATCTGAAAAAGGTCAAATAATGAATATTAAAAAAAAAAACTGCTTTAACTTCCACCCTCTAAAAGGGTACAGCAAGTAGTCCAAAGTATTTATGTTTCTTGAAAGCACAAAATCTGTTACCCTAAATATAAAAATTGTGGGTTCAATAATTTGTCCTGAAGCCAAAGGATTTATTTAGCTATTTATTTTGCCTCTAGATGGATGTCCAAGTTGTGGAATGCTGTGATAGCTCCCAGAGTTCAAGAAGCAATACTCTCCAGAGCGTCTGTGAAAAGACCATCTGTACCAGGACAAACAATAACCAAAAAAGGTCCTAGCCAAGGTCAACAAGCTGTTGTTAAAGCTGCTCTCAGTATCTTGTTAAATAAAGCTGTTCTACATGGCTGTCCTCTTCCCAGAACAGGTAACAGTGAGCAGGCTAAAGGCAAGTAGTTGTACATTGTAATTCAAGTGGTACTTAAACTGTTCAATGCCTTAAAAAACAAAACAAGATCAAGAACAACAACAACAAAAAAAATAAAAATAAAAAACAGTCAAGCAAAAAACTTCTGGGAAACATAATTTTAGTTATGATGGAAGGTATATGGTTAAAACTATTTACTATCGCAAATCTAAATAGTTGTATGAGCAGTCAAATAAGCAGCATTTGCAACAGCGAGATCTTTTTAACATTGTTCTATTCTTGTTTCAGAACTAGATAATTATATGGCAGATTTCAAGGGAGGAAATTTCCCTTTATCCATGGTTTCAAACTACAAAAATTGTGGTAAGAAAAGAGGTGAGAATGCTTCTTGGAGAAAAGTGAGCACAAGTCCTCGCAAAAAATCAGGCCATTTATCCTCCCAGTCATGGAATAAGCAGGAGACAAATACTGAAGGTACAGCTTTCTATTGGAATTTTGAAAAAAGGAGTGATCTCATTCCAAAAAAGAAAAGTAGGGAGGAGGGTTAAGCTGGGTAGATATGAATCTAAATTATTTCCATGTCATGAATTAAAAATTCTAAATAAAACAGCATTTGTTTTTATGTTTGCTGGTAAAATTGTTCACATTTGTTATAGTTATTTCTTTGTGACTGAGGCAGTTAATTAATTCTTTCTTTGCTTGTACTAATGCTTTTCCTGTTTCATAATGGAGTGGGCTGTGGCTGAGGTGATGAGAAACTGAACAGTGGTTTTACCTCGTATGACCTGGAACTGTGCTCTGTCATTCTCCGTCCCACTCCTGGAGGAAAGGAAGATTCATTCTGTAGAGTTTCTCTCCTCCATCCCTCAGTTCTGCACTTTATTTACAGGACACACAGAAAAGTATTCTTTTTGCATGTACTTTGTCTTTATTTCACAATGATACTGGCTAAAATAAATGCATCTATGCATCCTCACACATTATACACCCGTTGTTCTGTCATTTTAAGTAAGTTGAAGATAACAATTTAGAACTCCTGGAGTGGAACGAAGATCTTTGAGTTTTAAATTGAAGATTTTTGTTTGATTTTCATTTTGCAAAAGATAGAAAAAATCCATATATCCAAAGATGCTGCAAAGTTTTTAATAGGCTGCCACGTGATTTTAAGTATGTTGCTTGATGAGAAAAGTCAGTATGATTGGGATTGTGCATGTACATGAATGTGGTAGTACTATTAGTAACTGACACTTTTGAAATATCTTTTCATCTCAGCATCATAAGCCATCAGCAGTTTAGTACTAGATATGTACAGTAGGCTATAGTAATATTTGGACTTCTGCAGCAGGAGTGGACGTTCTTTAACATATACTTCTCTCTACTTATAAAACTTAAAAATACCATATCCACATGCTGCATCCAGCCAGCAGGCTTCTAGGAGGCAGAATCAAATGGCTTATTTTGCTTTCATAAAATGGTTAGGGAGACAGGAAAGTTAGGAAAGGAGAGATTTTGTTTGTTTGCTTGTTTTCAGTGTTTTAGGGACAGTATGATTCCAGCTTCAGTTACTTCATATAAAGAGAAGACTGATGCCTGGTACTTTTTGATAGAGCTATTAATTTCCTCAGCTCTCTCAGGGTGAAGAGTGTTTTTGCTGGCTTGCAGGGCTAATGTCCCAGTTTTGCTTGCTAGTTCTCCATTTGAATTCTGAACAAATCTAAACTTGCTTGAGATCCTTGAGAACTAAAGAGAAACATAACCTGAAGTAGCATGATTGATACTGTATCTCGTACTTGGAGATGCTCTTGGCCTTCAGATAATATTAGTGGGTACCCAGATAATCTACTCCCAAAGTCATTTGGGGATAAAGTAGTAAAAAACAAGATGGTGAATTTGATTTCAAGAGCCTTTAAGACCCTTCCACTTCTGACTAGCAGAATCAAATGTTTTCTCTCATAACAAGTATGAGTAAGTTACCTGATTTTTCCTGTCAAGTCTTGACAATAATTTCTGTTTGAGAGAACCAGCAGATGTGATCTAAGTGCCATGCTCAGGAGCTCATGTGCTGCTTTCTACTTGGTCCTGAAGCTAATCTGAACTGTTTCAAGGGATGTATTTTGATCTTTGGCAGAACCTATTGTGCAGTAATCCTGCAAATGTGAATATGTTTTCCATGTTCATCACAGATTTTAGAATGAAGAATTTGGCACACACAGTAATAAAGTCAGTGTTTTTTTTGTGCAGGTGTAAAAGCTAAGACTATGTTACAACCAAACTGTAAAAAAAGAACTGTCTCCTCAAAGTAAGTTTTAATCTCTTCCATTTTTAACACTTAGCAAATTGTACTGTAAATCAACACATCATCAGATTATTATCACATTATTATTACATAATCAGCACATTATTGAATAGATTGAAGGTTTTGTTTTTGCTAGTGTTTTGGCTCCATATCTCTTCAGATAAATAATCATAGAACCATACAGGCATTAAGGTTGGAAGGGAGCTTTAGAAATCATCTAGTCCAACCCCCCTGCACATGCAGGGTCACCTAGAGCACGTGGCACAGGGTGGCATCCAAGCGGGTTTTGAAGATCTCCAGAGAAGGAGACTCCACAACCTCTCTGGGCAGCCTGTTCCAGCACTCTGTCACCCTCACTGTAATGCTTTTTAATTCTCCTTTCTAGGAGAAGATAATATTTCAGTCCTTTAATATAATTTTAGAATACATTTTAGTAGTTCTAGCCTTGCAGCAATGCATGTTCTTTATGTATCAGAATAGCCTATGACTTGAGAGTATTATGTAAAATTTTTTTTTGCCGTGAAAAGCTGATCTTACGCATTTTTTTCCTGGAGTTATATTTAAAAATCGTCTTCTGGTTCTGTTAGCTTACTGAATAGCAGTTCAAAATTCTATAGTATATGCATTTTAGTTTAAATGATACTGAGTTTCTCTGAGAAGTTTGTGAATTAGCCAGAGAGAAGTACATTTGTGACTTCACTTCCAATCTGAAACTTGGATTCCACCATATTCACTGGCATATATAAAAACCTTTTTGCTTACAGTGTGCTTTTTTTTTTGTCTTTTTAAACTGAAGTGGTTGGGATGAAGTCCAGAAAGGAGAAGGGAGTTAAATTAATTTCTCCATTTAAAAAATGAGAGCTGGATTTGAATATTCAGTTAGCAAGGAATCCTGTGTTCGAATTTTAGAATAGAGAGACTAAGTAGATAAGTAGATAAGAAAATATCTTATGATATAACAAGTATTGCTGACAATAAATTAGAGATTTATTTCTTTGCCTGAGGTGGAAAAAGTCATTTTGAAACAATTAGATATTTTCCTTAATATTTAATTTTTTGTTCTCTATCATAGCCTAATTTTAATTGTTTGCTCTCTTGGTTTGGTTTTATTTTCCTAGATCTTCAGACAACGATCAATTAAAAACATTAAATCTAGAGCAAAGGCTGTCCCTAGGTTCTGATGATGAAGTAGATCTAGTGCAAGAACTTCAGAGTATGTGTTCCAGCAAATCTGAGCCCGATATAAGCAAGGTAAACACAGGGTGTTTAATAATTTACATCATTAGAATATACAGCTGTTTGGCACATATTTTAAATTTTTTAATTTTTAAATGCTGCATGAAGAAAATCATTAAGTTATTTGGAAATAAGACAGAATCAATAAGCAATAAATTATGGATTTGAGGGTGGGTGTTCTGGTTCATTATGTTATTTCAAATTGCGCCTTCAATGCCTTGTATATAGAGCTTGCAGAGGAGGCTCAAATTTATGCATCATAGATGTTAGAGCCAACAACTTTCTCTGCATTAGTGTTCCCCATGTTACTTTTCATATTATCACTTTTTCTACTGAGAAACTGTTTTGTAGTCTTAAAAAAAAAAGGTTCTTCCCAATATTCATTGCATATTTGCTTTGTTTAATGTAATCCCATTAGTCATCACAGAAAGCTTAGAGCTACTCATCTGTGCAGGGAATATTGAATTTTGCTGTCCTGAGCAAGAAAGAATGCACTGGCAACACTGGCGTGTTGTTTTCTTTCCTTCTTTCTTTCTTTCCTTTCTCTTTAGTGGCAGAAGCAAGTCCTATATATGGGCTAGGGAAACGTGGCTGCCAAGAGTCACAAAGATCTAAGCTGGAGTGGGATTTGGGTGACTATAGGGGGCCTATTGGAGCAGAAGGTGGAGGTTGGATCTCCCACTTTTTATCCCACAAAGCATCCAGCCCCACTGTAGCCATTCCTATTTATTCTTTGCCTTTCCCTCTTCCTAGCACAGCTGAAGTAGATGGCAGTGACAGCAGGCTGTGTTCTCCCTGGAGTAGCCGGTCTGTGTCTTCTCAAACACGGACCAAGCACACCGTCTTCTCCGGTCCTAGGCTACTGTCTGCTCAGGCTGTGCATCATGTGCTCCTGGATCAGCCTGGACAACAGTTCCTTAAGTTTTGCTTTATATATTCTGCTTGTTCTTAGAAGTCAGCCAAGTTTTAATTAAAGAAGAAATGTAATGCTTGGGAAGATTTTTTTTGTAAAAAAACCTTTCACCTAAATCCTTTGTTAAGTGTTTTTTCTTTCAGTCCTTGCAGACCATGAGTCACATGCACAAAAGCTGGCCAGCTAACCCCTAGTCAGTTAGCAGGGATTTACCGTCTCTCTGCTTGAGAGGATGGGATGTGTTTAAAGGAATGGTAACCAACTTAAATTTGTTTTAATAACCTGTAAAATGTAATGCTGAGTTGCTGACAATTCAAGGAAACATGGGTTAGATAAGGAAGAGAATACATGTCACTGTCTTTTGTTCAGTTTCCTCATCATGGGTGGAACCATCCATGTTGGAATTTCTGCTGCCAATTCCCTAGCTGCCTAGCAGAGGCTTCTCGAAGGTGCTGGTGCGTGTTATGTTTTTTGTGACCTAATTCAGGCTGACATGAAAAAGAGCACTTCCACTCTCTCTATTTTCCCCTTCTCTCTATGTTCCTGTTTCCTCTAGTATGTTGGGATTGAACCGTTTTGCAGTGAACTGGATAAGCTTTCCCCAGCATAAAACACACAGTTTTCAGAGGCGTCAAAAAGCGGATCAGACAAGATCTGCTGTTGCCTGGTCACTAGGGTTGATAGAAAATAGGAGGAAAGAAACGTATGGTGGGAGGAGAACAGGATCACTCCTTTTAGTGATGTCCCTTGAGGTAAATAATATTCAATGTGAAACTGCCCTTGAACTCCACTGAATGTATTGCCCTAGAAATGACAGTAATCAATGCTAAGTCTCTCTCTTTCTCTCCTACTTCCTCAAGAGTAAAGATATATTGGTCATTCTTCAGGTATTTGTACATTGCACGGAGTAGAAATTATATGTCAGTCAAGCCAAGACTCCAAAACTTTGCGACTTTAATATAATTTCTGCTGTGAGTGATAAAAAATCACTATTTTCTCATTTTAGATTGCAGATTCTAAGGATGAGCTATTGATGTTAAATGGCTCCCAGAACAATCCTGTATATTCAGCAGGTGATACCAACTCAAGTAAAACATCACAAAAGGTAGGTGAACAGCTGTGAAGGTAGGGACAGAGAACATACCTAAAGTTTCTCTAAAATCCAAGCTCCTGAATGGATCCAAAAGAATGAATGCTGCAATGCCTTGTTTATTGCAAGAATAAATCGTTATTACAAAGGGTATGATTCTTAGGAAACTTACTGAGCACACCGTGCCAAGTTTTGTTCTCTGAGCCTCAGTGGAAACTAAAGATGTAGTAAACGACAGATACATTTGCTTCACAGTTTTTGTTTACAGAAAACCATCTCCCCATGCTAGCTATTGTTAATATTCCTTCAACAATAAAAGTTATTTGCATCACATTTTTACAGACATGAAAGCTCTAAAATGCCCATTTTCAATTTCTTTTTATAACGATTAAAACTATTTAATATTTGTAAAAGTTCAAAGCATTTTAAAAAAAAAAATCTTAACTTGAAATTGCTTATGTGTTGGGACCTGCGTGGGTCTGCCAGGAGCTGGCCAGGGTTATAAGACGCACACTCAATATGAGTTTAGATCTTGCTCCGTTTATTAGCTTGCATGTAATATATTTATATGTTTCTGGTAATTAGTGATGTAACTACAAAGGCTTCTAATTGGTAGACAATGATGTAAGTAAGACCCTAACAGCACCCCCCCTTACTTGTTAGCTCAGCTTTTTAGTTCAACAGCTCTTTATTCCCTCTGACCTTGGCCTACTTGCTTATCCTCTAGTCAGCAGTCCCTTTGTGCTTTCACTGAAGCTCGAAAGCCCCGGATTGAACAGGCCTGCTGGGCAGCCATGTCCACGGCTCTCTAACCATTCCTCTATACTTATGGTATATTTTTGCACCATCTTTTGTCAGGATTACTCATATATATATGATTTCAAGCCACAGTTTTCGTAAGGGTTTTTATATAAGTAGAATTGAGCTGCTCTGACTACAAAACTCTTTCTCACGAGTAGAAATTTTGAGGAAGTATTACCAGAATTTGTAAAGCGAAGGATTACCTTTTTTAAAAGGAGGTTATGTCCACTTTCCTTCTGAACTAATGTAAAATTTGCTTTCTCTTTTTTCATTTTCCCTTTTCTGTCTTGCTCGTTTGGAGTTTTGAACACGGCGAGGGCTTGCGCGCGCACAGCTCATCGACCCTTAGCGAGCTCAGCCTGTCATGCAAGTTCTCTCAGGAGGCCCTGAGAACATTAGGATCTCTGAAGACCAACCCAGACACTTTTATCTGATTGTGATAAATTATTTTCTGGAGGTAGTCTCTCTTTCCTTAACTAAGAAGAAGCCTAGACAATAGTTTTATTGAGCACATAAGCATTGAAGAGCTGATGTTGGATGAGATGACTTATTGTTCTTACCATATCTTTTCTAATTCAGATACTTAAAATGTTAGATTATTTTCTGTAACCTATAATTTTACCTAAAGTCCAGAAAGCAATCTCCACTGAATGGAATCAATTTTAACCTTACAATTTTAACCTTTAAACCTTGAGTAAGGCTTGCTTACCTTGCTCAAAACTTAATTACTTGAGAAACACTTTTGAGTGTTCCTTTAAACACATTAATTCCAAACATTGCAAATCAAAGCTTCACATAGTAGCAATGCCTGTATAATTTGGTAAGTCTGCTGGCCTGTCCATTCCTACTGTAAACTTTTCTTATTCTTTTTTTCTCCCTTATATTCCTTCTTACACAGTAAGAAATATTGGCTAAAATAATGGAACTGCAACCCAAGGTTCTGCTAGAGGGGAAACAGATCTAACAGACTGACAATTTTGTTTCCAGATTTAGTCCTTACTTACTGTGACCAACGTATGGCAAAGAAAGCTTATGCAGAGACAGAAAAAAAAACACAACAATTTATCAAAAATGTAGAAGAAGGGGGTCTGAGTTTAGGAATAGAAGTTAAGATTTAGAGGCAATGATGTGTGGTAAGTCTGTATAGCTGCTCTCGCAGGGAGAGTTTGTTATTAGAAAAGCATCTTTCTCCAAAAGTAAATAGAATTACAAAGGTAACAGAAACAGATTTAATAATACATGACCAGAGAAGAGACCTTATCTTGAGTAATGTGAGAAATAATTTAAAATACTGTGATTGGCTGGAAAAAAAAGAGTTTTCAACCATGTGAAGGAGAAAGGACAACAATGATAAGAGATTAAAAAAAAAAGAAGTGACATGATGACAGAACCCAAAGGAATAGATGGTATTAAGAATGATAACAATGGACAATGATAAATAGTCGGGTTTCATGCCACCAATCTTTAAATTAAAAGCAGTAGCTGATGGTGAAAATGAGCGTTTTTTTTTTAGTAGAGCTTCCCAGAGACTGATCTAGATTCGGCTGATACTAAAAGCTGGTGTCCTAATTCTCCCAGACTCACTTTGCTGCATGTGAAGAGAGGCATCTCTTGTGAAAGATATATATCAGTGACCATTATAAATGTAGTTCACCTCTTTCTCCATAATTGTAAAGAAACAAAAGGTGACAATATATCTGACTTTGGCACATCAGGTGCCAAATTTGGGTGCATCTGAATTTTGGGTTTGATGAATATGGTCCAGTTTTTAATAGTGTAGCTCATGAGCATACGTAACTTGAGGGGCTGAAATCATATTTATAATAAAAAAAAATCTGTAATATGTATGAAGGTGTCATATTAAACCACAGGAAGCTGTAAATAAAAAGCATTCTGTGGAGGAGGGAGGGTGTTTGTTTTTTTCAGGTCCAACCGCAGTAATTCTTTATTCAGATAAAATTCTTTCTTTTATTCATAGGATGGGATCCGTCCTCTCAGCAGCAGTCGAACTGTGGAAAGCAGCAACAGTAAATCCAAGACAGAGTTGGGTGCTTCAAGGGTTAAATCTTTTCTTCCTGTACCTAGAAGTAAAGTCACCCAGCCTTCTCAGAATACTAAAAAAAGCAGCAGCAGTAATACAAGGCAAATAGAGGCAGATAACACAAAAAGAGAGATTTGGAATTTGCACAAAAAAGAACAAGTAGAAAAATCTAATAAATAAATCTGCCAGCCATACAATTTTCTCAGTGTTCACATAATCACTATTGCAAAGAATCAAGTATTCAAATATGTAAATACTTTTTAAAAATAAACAGTTTCCCTGTAAAGTGTGTACAGGACCACAGCTTTATTTGTATATATATATATATCAGCTGGAAATTATATTGATTTAAAGTGCAGAAATAGGCAGTTTTGCCACCTTCATACTTTTTTTTATTATGAAAATGATTCTTGTTTAAATAATGATATTCTGGAGTATTACCACAGAATTTTGTTTTTTGTATATACTGTACATAAATATATTCTATTAAGTTCATGTGTTAAACAGCATTCAGATGAGTTGCACAATATGTACAGTAATGGTTTAAAGCTAATGTACATGCATTTTAAAGACATGTTTTTATCTTCACTTAATGAAAAATTAATGGAATGTGGCAATAACTAAAATGATTGGAAATGCAGATCAATTACTTTCAGCTACAAGCCATATTAAGTACTTTGATTTCCCCATCATCTGCCTGCTGAATTGTGATTCCGTTTCTCCCAAGCTTCTCTTCATCTAAAATGTTACGAATTTGCATTATACCTCTTACCTTTAGAAAAGAGATGGAGGCATTAAAATGCAATAAAAGTTATTTTTTTCTCAGACTCATATTCTTTGATGTAATTGAAGAAAATGTGGTCATTTAATAACTAAGTTTTTCATGTAAATCATAAAACTTTTAGATGTCTTCATTAACGTTTTTAAAGTATCCAGGAAATAATAGCATTTTACAGGAAGATATTTTACTGAAAAGGAATTACAGCACAAGCTTACCTACATTATTATTCAGAGATAATGTAGTAGCAATAACAGGAGTTACTATGTAATTATCATTTTTTATCGTGAATTTAAGATATAATTGCTGTGAAATTATATTTGGGTTACAGACTTTTTTTTCCCCCTACACACTCTACAAAGGTAGATCATTTTCCCCTGAGGAAGAATATATATGAAAGGAATACTTCCCCAGTGTCTCCTAACAGTAGCCAGTTACATGTTGGTCAGTTCTAATCGTGTGACTGCACCCACTGTCTAGATACCTCATCTGACAGAGCAAAATGGATAGTTTTCTTAAGATCAATGGATCTTGGATGTCCTATGATGAGTTATCAGGAGATGGCTTTGAAAGGTGTGGACAGTATGGACACTAACATGGCCATGCCTGCACTCTCCAAAGCTGTATTCTTCTCAGTTATGGAAAGGTTTATGTAAGTATATCCTAACACTTTCCTTATGTGTACAGCAGTCATCCCAAACTCATGTGAATAAAGTTTTTGTACCTGCGTATTGTCTGTCTTCCTATCTTTTTGTTTATGTTATCTGTTTAGATTTAACATATTAGAAGTTTTTTTTTTAATTGTTCCCCTTATGGTGTATTTAGAAAGTACCATGTCTTTCATCAGTTACTGTTTAAAAGTTCAATTTCTTATTTGGTGACAGTGGTTGAATATAACTGAATTTGGTTGGAGGCAGATTTTCTTTTTATCCTCTGATCTCATGCTTAATTTTGGTGCTGAAAGGGGTGTGCTTCTTTCTACAGTAGCTTCTTAGCAGTGTGAAATAGCGTAGGTCAGAGAAATGGGTCTCAGCAGTTAGCATGTTCCATGCTGAAGCGGTGTGATGGCAGCTTGCGTGAGAAGCTCACACATTATTTCCTGGTGAGGGATGTGAAATTGAAAAAGTTTCTTGTGGTGATCACACAAGATGCAACATCAGGATTTATGATCTGTTGTAAATCAAACTTTTAAAAAGGTGTATAAGAAAAGTCCTTATGAGGTCCTCAGCTAAATTTGTTCGGCATTGAGGATGTACTGTGGGAACGGCAGTCCTCATTTAGATCAAGAATCAGCAGTGTGGTTCTGTGTGGGAAGATCTTAGGCACAGTGTCCTAAAGCATGTTTTGGATATATTTTAAGACTCAGTATATTGTTCTGTGGGAATCAAAAATCTTCTGTGCTATACTTTGAGTGAAAAATCTACAGAGCACTGAATAACTAACTCATCTGTTCATTGTTTGAAAAAAAAGTCTCTGTTGCTAAATTTAGCTTTGCCTTTCCATCTTCCCAGTATCCCCTTGTTTCCCCCTGTATCCCCCTGCTGTCCTCATCTCTCTCCATCTGCATCCTTTACCTGGGTGACTTTTCTCTTCTCTCTGCTGTCATTTGTTTTGTCGTTCTTTCAGTTCAGCACAACCTGTGAACTTCGTACATCTTTAATCTCAGTATTTGGCAGGTCTCCTAATTGAATCTATCTCCTGTGGTGGCTGCCAAGCTCTCTCGTTAGGCCACAACATCTCCTGTCCACAAAGGGCAAGTACCTCATAACCATAAAATAGTTGGATGTGAATGTACTGGCCTCTCCGTTGGTGTATTGTTTTGACAGTGACCGTGCTGAAGCAGGGCAAGGCTCTGCTCATGAATTGAAAGCTTGGCTAAATCTCCTGGCCCTTCCTGTGACACTGTAAACAGCACTACTCACATGTTGCAGTATTAACTGTGCTCATTTGAGGGTTGTAAAGGGCATTTTTTCCCATTCCTTCTTATCTCTTAGGGTATAGAGACCTTAAGAAATGTGCTATCTGTGGGGAACCACACTACTTCTCCATGCTCTTCTAATGGACCTCTAAAAACAAAAGCTAATTCAGAATTAATCCTAATGTGAAGAAATGTTTTAGAAGGCACCCTTTCCAACAACTGCTGCATTTAACCACAACAGCTAAACCTGTTGCATTGGCAGCACAGAAATGGAGGTGAGTCCCCAGGGAGGAGGGTGCAAACACAGCGCTCCTGCTGCTGTTGGGCAGCTCTGATGTACGGGCTGTGCCCTGGGGAAACGGGAGAGGTGAACGTTAGAGACTCTGCAAATACACATTGCATGAATAAAATGCTAAAGCTGATTAAGTCACCAGTTAAGCAAAATTGGTTTTTGTAATATCAGGCTTCTTTAAGCCCAGTTAGATATGCAATAATTCCTGCAGTGTTTTCAATAGTTGCTTGCTAATGACAATTACCAAGCTCCATTGTGCTCAATTCCATTTTGTTTAGGCTAATCCTGCTTGGCCATTTCTGTCCCAAGATGTTTTTAGTGCTGAGTCAGCAGTTTTGCCCCCTTTTCCCTCTACTCTTAAAGGGAGCTGCAAGATAATTTCACTCTATTTTTTGGCTTATTCCCTGTTGGCTGTAAATTGTCATACATAGTACTAGACCTGGAGTGCACCTACTCTTTTCTTGGATTGCCCTTCTGCACGCAACTTAAAGCAGTACAGATGTATGTTTTCAATAAGAACATGCCTGTCAAGGGCTTGTTTTTTCTTGCATCTGATTGCTTTATCAAATGTAGGTCTAGCACATTTTTTTTAAAAAAAATCTTTAAATAACGCTTAGCCTGTGTTTATGAAGGTCACTGGTGTTTGTTCTTTTCTTCCAATATACTTGAGCTTTGTGCTCCCCTTTTTCTCCCTCCAGTGCTCCATTTTCTACCAGAACAGTGTGTGCAACTTCCCAACTTAGCTTCAAGCAAATCACCCTGGGAGCTGTTGCCCAGTGGATAATGAGTACAAGAATGATTGCTCGTGAACATGCTGTGCTCCTCCTGACCTTTGCTGGGAAGCAGATGGTCTCCTCCTTCTTGTTATGGAGGCTGGTACCAAGGTACCTACTGTTCCCATATGAGCTCAAAGTAGTTTAAGCAGTATTTCTAGATTGAAGAAAAAAAATAAAGGACACCCTCCTCCTCTATTTTCAAAGAAAGGTGAAATTCAGCAGCATTTTGCTTGGGGCCTTGGAGAAAAACAGGTGGTGGCAGCCAGCAACTAGAAGCTCATAGAACGGTAGTGGTCTACAGCTGCTCAGAAGAGAGTGCTGGGCACCAAGTGCTTCTAGGGGGTATCGGCAGCTGTATCAGCAACTCCTGGCTCCCACTATCATCCCTCCATGCACCTTTTGTTTTTACCTTTTCCTATCTTAAGCTGTCCCTTTGTCGTCTCTGTCCCACCCTTCCAAACTACCTCTACTTAGGAACAGCCAATAACAATAACGTCACTATTTGGGCACGCCTTGACGTACACTGCGGTTCTTCTGCTCGTTCCCTGCGTTCTGCTCATTTAGCTGTTACGTTCCCTGCAGCAGCGTCTGTCCACCCCGCTGCGCAGCACCCTGAGACAGAAGGAGCTGCTGCCTGGGCTCCTCCCTGGCCTCTGATCCCAGCTTGCCCACACTCGCTCCCCATAGGAGCTCGGGGCTTTTGGAGGAAAGGGGGATGCGATGTGAACAGGTTATGGGTGGAGGGAAGGCAGGATATGGCCGCTTGAATGTGCACTTGGCTCCTGCTCCTTACAAGGGTGAAGCAGAGCTGGGTGCACAGGGAGGAAGCGGCAGAACGGAGAGTGTCCAAGGCTCCCTGTGAGCAAGAGGCATCTCCTACTGGAGATCCGGAGGCTGGATGCCAGCAGGGCCAACGTGCGTAACGGCTACCTCTGCATTTCACATCACGCAGTTTATTTCCAAGACTTACACGTGCAGCTCCAGGGTGGAGGGTGAGCTGATCGACACCCCTCGCTGCAGCGCGCCGGGGCAGCGGCGCTACCCGCATCTGAGGGTGTCCCCCAGGCCTCGCTCGGGAGCTGAACTTAAAACGGGGCATCAGGGACTAACGGACTAACTAATGAATAAATACAATTAAAAAAATCCAAATATAAAACTTTTTTTTTGTACAAATATATTTTTCTTCATAGTACATAATCACTCTTAAAATACATCATTTTCTTCAGGAATGTTTGCAACAATATTAAAATAAATAAAATATCCTAGAGAAAGTTCACTTTCATCATAAAACTGCAAAATGGAGGAGTATAAAATTGATTCATTATTAAAGTCTACTTCAGAGAGGCTTCTTCCTTTCTTTTCTTTTTTTTTCAGGCCACAGTTAAAAGCAAGTAAAGGTGCCAGACCTAAAGATGCAGAATATTAGGGTTCCCCCGCTCAGGGTCCCCTTCTTTACTAAGTGCTGAGGTCTCTCGCCACGAGTGCCTGCAGGGTCTCCTAGGCTCTAAGAGGAAATGCCATTTCTCCCTTAACTGTGGAGACCTGACGATACTGACGGGCTTGCAAGCCCATATCCTCTCTTCCTTCATTATCACCTGCACACATGCGGCAGCTATTAAGAAAGGGCACTTGGCCTTTTCGACTAAGTTGAAATTAGAGTTGCTTCATGAAAAAAAAATAGGAGGAAGTACTCTGTGCGTGTTGCTGATGTTTTCCCTTAATCTGTTTGCAGGAAGTGAAACTAAAGAAGCATTTTACATTTTGATTTTAGTATCTTCCACCCAGTTTTATCATTTTTCTAACATTTCTCCCACTGTCTGGACTTCTCACCCCAGCAAACACATTACCAAAAGTTACCTGAAATGATCATGTTGGGCTAAGCAGGCTACTTCTGCTTGCCATCTAGTTGGTACCAAATTAAAGCAGCTTTTAAAAGGAAGCCTGGTTTTACCATTAAAAGTGGTAAATCTTCAAAGATATGCAATAACTTGCACATAAATAACCATGGAAGGGAAGTATTTCTGAGGCGCACATGTCACGAGCTGCAGCAAATACCTTTTGCAAGGTTAAATTTGTGCATGGCTCCAGCAAATTCACAAGTGCTGGTCACATCATGGGGCACTGCAGGCAATTCAGTCCAAAAAAAGAAAGTCCGTGTCTCACAGTCTTGTTTCCTGCACTTCTTCCTCTGTCTCCTCCTGCAAGGCAGTGATTTGGGGTCTAGGCTTGCGTTTGCTGGAGTTTCTGCGGTGTAGCGGGAGTAGCTTAAGGCGATCGGCGTGGCTCATGGCTTGTCTGAAGGAGCTCTTCTCGTTCAACAGCTTCTGAATCGATTCGTACTGCCTCACTTTATTGTCTTCGATTACCTGAACAAACATTCGCTCCATTAGGTGAGCAGGGGTAATGCTGATAGAATTCAGCTAATAAACATGGCAAATAAAGGAGGAGAGTGTGCAGAGATCTTCAAAGTCTTATAACAGGAAAAGCACATTTTACGGTTAGAAACTTCTAAATACAACCAGAACAGCAAGTGTCAAAATATGAGAAGGTGCCTATTGCTCAAGTTACAAAATGCTTTTGCATTTATTGGTTTTACTTTCTGGCTTGTTTTTTAACTCTCACGTGGTTTGGCGGAAGTCTCCAGGTAGGGAGTGTTTCCCTGACATTGCTGAGACTGCCTTAATAATAGAGGAGCTAAGGAAGGCAGGCTAAGGAAGTGTTAACTATGAGGTTATCAAAATAGGGATCTATAGCAGGAAGGGACAGAAAGCAGCCAGCAAGGTGCCTTTGCTGCTTTCTTGCCCAACGAGGAAGAGCTGTCGCTCCTGTGTTTGAAGGAGATGACCTGTTTGCCCTATAGAGCCGTGCCAGGCTCCTCCTGTGAGGAAGGAGATAGGTGACAAATCATACTCTGCAGGTGGCACTGCAATGCCAGCTCATCTCGGGCAGGGGCACAGGGCTCACAGGAGAGAGCTTTTAGCAGCTCTGCTTCTGCTGGCTGCAGGGTGGAAATCCTCGCGCTCACATATGCTGCAGTCCTGCTCTGCCAGGATCTGGTGTGCAGGCAGAGGCTGATGCTCCCTGCACTCACAGAGCAGCGCGTTCAAAAGGACGCGTAACGGTATCTAGCCCGCTTCAGCTTCAGACTGTGTTCCTCCTATTGCGCAAATGCACACCCAAAAAATACGCGGCGGAAAACTTTTCACTATGCTAATAAAACAAAACTCCTCTCTACCAGAGTCAAGAAATTGCAGACGTAGAAACCTCAGTTTTAAGAACAATTACATGACTTTGCAGTTTTCCCTTATTAACAATTCTTATGTCACAAAAGAAACACCCCAGGCCCTAGTGTCTTGTCACTTTGATTAAACAGGAACGGCATATTCAAGTGGCATCATACAAAAGATCAAAGCTCCTGCCCACCAGCCACTTCCTCAAGGACTCCCTCTTCCCCATACAGCCTCTTGCTGATCAAATACAGACACTTCTGCCCTTGCAATAGCAAATATTGTGATATCCTGGGATTCTTTTTTCTGGAGTTCTTGAGCCAATCAGCAAAAAAATGTCACCCCTATCAGGCGTTAGCTGGTCTAGTCCCTCTGGTTAAAAGAGCAACTCTTGCTCTCTAAGAATATGGCCTGGTGCATCTAAAGGGAGATGTCTATGACTGCTCACATGAAAGAGCACATCAGAGCTTGTTGCTCCTGTGCAGTCAAGTTGTGCAGGTGACTGGGCTGCTCAGCTGAATAAATCACCCCATGGGATCTAGGAGCAGTGGACTTCAGTGACCCAGCCTTTGGATGCTGTGTCTGCACGCTCATGAAATGCAGTGAAACAACATTGCATTAGCTTACAAGCACTACTCACCAAAAATCGCTGGCACTCCAGCATCGCCTCTAGTCTGTGTTCTGACAGTATCACCGTGCAGTCCGCGAAAGCGTGCTTCAGCGTTTTCCTAATCACCTGGGAAGTTCTGAAAGGCAAATAACTGTTGGCATTTTGTCTGCAATGTACATGCTGATAGAGCTTGGAAAGTTAATTATGGTATTTAATACTCTCACTACCCATTGTGAAGCTTACATGCATACATACCCACACATCATAACATCATAACATGGCTCTGCAGTGTCTCATCATGCTGCAATTTCTTCTGTGAGGGTACTTTTAATAAATAAGGCTGTAACTAATCTGATCCTCCATGCAGAGTTTCTAAAATGCATCTCTTTTAATAAATAGACTACACAACACTGTCATTCGTTTGACACAATTTACATTCTTGCTTTCTTGCTGGCGATAAGATCACTCAGATACTGCCACATAGAAGAGTTAGACTTCGGATCTGAGCTGCTCCCCGTTGAGAATCTCAAATAATGCCATTGCTTCAAGAGTCAGATCCTTGAAGAAACTAAATAAATAGTACAGGTTTCACAGTAAAATGTTTGGATGAGTAAGTCTGTGATTGATATCACTGATACAAGAAGTATTAGTCTAAGTGTGGATCTGTGAATTAGCAGCATTTAATAAACTCTACTGCATCACCATTTGAATGAATGAGAAGGGTCTGGTTGTCTTTGGAAATATCTTGATGTTTTCCTCACATCCAATAAATATAAGAGCTCAGGACATATTTGACATAGTGGAAACCCAGAATTGGAATAGAATAACCTAAACAAAATGCCCCAAAGGACAACAAGAGACCAACATACTGTCTTCTTAACTGGTCCTTCCTCTGCCTAATCCTTGCCACAGTATTTTTTATTCTCCCCCAAAAAAGAATACATTCTGAGCGCTGATGGTAACTCATCCACATCAGGCTTTTGTGAGCAAAATGACCTGTGAAGACCTTTCGTAAAATATTTCCCTTCAAGATTTTTTTTTAAACTTTTTTTCCCCCTTGAGAATTGTGACTGAAGGCTTGATGGTAAAGTGCCAGCAAATATCTTTGTAATTTCCCATTTCCAGAATACATGTTCAGCAATGCACGCAAATTGTGACTGTCTAGGTTATCCAAATGATTAAACAGTTTTGGTCACAGATACTGTTGAAGATTCTTCTTTACCAGTGGTAAAGCACTAGTAGATAGATCACTCTCTGACTTATCACTATCTTACAGATCTCTTCTAACTTGCATAAAGCTCTGATCATTTATTTAGCAAGCTGTAAGAATAAAGAAATGTTTAGAAAATAGTCTGCACCTTTCATTTCATTTTTTCTTCAAAAAATAAAAATTAAAATCTTTTTTAAAACCACATTAGAATACAAATCTGTGAGATTCCATCTCTCTAATCTTCAGTGTTTGCTGCATCCTTGAGGACAAATGGAATATTTTTGAGGAGCAGCACCTTGCAGTGAGTAATCATCTCCACAGACATAAACCTGCTATTAGGGTCTCCGATATTTCTTCCACATCTAATATGCAGCTGCTATTGTCAATTGCTTGAGATTATTTGAACTCAAGGAAATATCGTATCACACTCATTTGCACTCTGCATATGTGTATAAATATATATATATACACATATATATACATATGAATGTATGTATAGGTGATATAAACTGAATGAACTCACAAAGGCTTTCTTTTTAAATCCCATCTATCATCTGACTCAGCAAGCACTTAGCCAAGCACCATAGTTTAATTCTAGTTGTCCAGAAGTTTTAATGACATCAAATGTTTTTTACAGCAGACATGAAGTCTGTTTTTACAGCTCACTTACAAAGGCCCATTTTGTTACTACAGTATCACTTTCTTGCGTCCTTTGGCAATGACTGTTGAATTCACTTGCTATGATCATTGCAGTGTGAACATAAGCTTTGGGGGATAGAGTCTCTCCTAACCTCTCTCTAAAGTTTATACCATCATCCTGGGGCAATAGCCATTATCTTACATTTTAATGGTAATGTAATAGAAAGGAATAATGTGTTATAAACAGGAACTCAGTGGAGGTCCCATCTGAAATCCTATTGGGTTTGGGCTTGTGTTATGACCTTAGTAGAGTGCAATTCGGAGCTTACTGCCTTGTATCCAGCTGCAGCAGGTTTGCCTCTCTGTTAGTATTTTGTTTATGACAAGCTGACTTGTGACACAGAACATACACCCACACAGAGAAATAGGACCCTGTGGCCTACCCAGGCCTTGAGTCTGCCCGTGCATGAACACAAGAGGCTAACCACAACCTGAGCAGCCTTTTCCCTGGAACGGCTCAGCAGGGATAACCCAGGTAACAGCACCTGTCTGTGCATCTCTGTTTCTCTCCACATCACCCTGTTCCTCTCACATCATCCTGCCAGAGGAGCTGGACCAGTGCAGACAGCTTATTGCTCACAGCTCAGTAAGGAATTGCTGCTCTCCTGGAAACAACCCTACTTCTTACTAAGGATGTCCAAAGGAGGTACATTTTATGCACACTCTAATAAACAAATGAAGAAAACGTACACAGGGTCCAGGTGAGCACTTGGTTCATCAAGCAGCAAAATTTTAGCTTTACTGAGAACTGATCGGGCAAGGCACATCAGTTGTTTATGCCCATGACTGAGGACACAACCTCCATCCACCAGAACAAAATCAAGCTGTCCTGGAAATTGCTCAATTACAGACTTCAGCCCAACCTGAGGGAAAAAAGCAAAGGAAAATGTGTGAGATACAGTTATTCTGGCAGTGGGTATGACAACCATTTGCCTTCAACCTCCTTGTCATTTGTTTCTGACAATGAATAGAAAGTAAAAATGGATAAAAGAGAAAATTTATCCTATAAACTTAGTACAAGTCAGTAGCTGGAAAAGCACCAAGATATTTGGATAATACAACAGGCTGGCATTTATGTTGGAAAATTAAGAGTTAATATTTCACTTGTTTGTCACTTATAATGAATTTTGGCATTTTGACCAAAACATTCTGAGTTAGCAGTCTAAAGAAAATAATATATCTGAATCTCTTAATCCAGGAGTGAATCCGTAAGTGATGTGAGTCATTGGTAACATTAAGGAAAGAGGTTCTGAAAGGAAACCAAACCTCTTTTGGGATAAAAGGAATCATCCAAAATTCACATGCTACATTGGAACAACAGAGAAAATTAGCCACGTCACTGCAGCAGCTGTTCCTGTGGCTCAAAGACCATTTCCACCTGCTGCTTTTGTTGCTTCATATGTTCTCTGAGCTTTGTTCACACTAGTAACATCGCGGGCCTGTCTCTAGCACCGATGTCAGAGTGCTCTGAGAGGTGCCTGTGAGAGGCATCTGCTTTGCTCAGTTCCAGGAACTGGAATCCAGCACATGGGAGGTTTCCTGCTTCTTGTTGCACTCCTTTTGCTCTCATTGGGAGGTGAATTCTGCACACCTCAAAGCAAGGCTTTGCATCTTCCATGTTTAAACCATGTTCCTTGGCCTTAGCAGCTCTGTTTACACATAAATGTTTGTAAAATACGAGAACAAGAAAATGTGATTTGCTTTGCTCCAAAATACATTATAAAAGAGCAATACAATCCCAATGATTTGTGAAAAGCCTTCCTTTGATTTTTGAATTACAACATTATCTGCAATTCATTTTCATCCTGGAGCAAAAAAAAATGCAAATGCCTCCTTGTGTTTCCTTTTTACATGGAAACCATATTGAACTGTGCTGTCTGGGGAGAGATTTCGCATTTCTGAAGAGTTCAGACTCCTATTCGTAAGCAAATTAAAGTCACTATTCTGTTCCTTACTACTCTTTTAAACACCCTTGTGCCCTTTTGTAAAATTTTGCAAACAATAGCTGGTAAAAGTGCTTTCTTTTTAAAACTATGCATGGTCTATCTGTGCATTCCTATGGCGCAGTCAGCCCCCACGGCTGAGGGTAGGAGTTAAATTTATCCTCAAAAGCAGGTACAAGTCTGAAGGTGATGAAATACTGGGGTGATGCAGAAGTGGAATGTCTGACACTTGTTCACACCTTGCAATCTGCAGCTGACTTCAAGAAAAGTGAGAGTGATGCTCATCTCTAGGTCCTCAGCAGCTAAATGTGAATCAGGGGTAAGATGAAGGTAACCTTCTCTCTGCGCCGGCTCCCAGCCTTACACTGGCTCATTGTCTCTAATGTGCCAGATTTCAAGCGCATTAACTTTGTAAACAATCAAATCACTCCTACTATATAAAGTATTAGAGTTCTTTTCCTTTCCTATTTGTTTTGCACTCTCTTATTAAATGAGCAACTATGCATTGCAGTTTTCTAAGAGTTTTGCCAAACTCCTTAGTAATAAACACTTCCATGTGTTTTTCCTCGCTTTTATGAACAAGGTTGAGCTCATTAACATCCCAGGTTTGATTCATACCCCGAAGGAAAACAGTCAATCAAAATGAAAAATAAAAGTTATCTTTTCTTTCAGGAATGGGAAGGCTAGGCCACATTCGTTTTTTTTCCCTGGTCTCTGCAAGTCAGAGAAGCACAGCACTGAGCAGCACTCTGTGGTCGCTGCCAGAGCCTGCCAAAAAGCTGCTATCGTGGCATTTAACTAAAAATGTCATAGTGCTTTTATTTTACAGTAAATTACTCACAGAGATCATCTACTTTCCTGTTTTCCAAACACAGGGAATAGACTGTAGAAGCCTCAGAGTTAACCTCCTGGATGTGAAACAATAAGTTCTGCATTTAGAAGAATTTTGTGATACTTGAGACTTGCTGTGAATAAGGAAAATAACACAAATTCACTGTCAAGGCTGTATTAACTAGGTCTTCTGTATTTTGGAAAGAAACATCTACTTTCTAGGGTATAGCATTTTCCTTCCCTTAAATCTCTTTTCCTTTTCTTTGGATATTGTTTACACCTATGCAATCTATTAAACACTACCAGAGCCAATAGGTGGCATCTTACAACCATAATGCATGGATTTTATCTCACACCACAACAGACTGTAGAAACTTGGCTCCAAATCTTGGGGAATTTGAAAACAAAATGTTGCTAAAACCCCAATGTAAAAATAGAGTAAAAAGACCCTGTTTGGTTTATAAGATTTAATGTGCCATGGTGCTTATTATTCCATCAAAGAGGCGTCTGCTTCTGACAATGATTGTACTTAAGCCTGAATGCAGTGTCAGGGAGCTCCTTCTCAGCTGGCTATAGCTTGGCCTGAAATACACTGCAATAGCTGTAAAATACTTTGATGAAAGATTTTTCTAACCTGAATATGCATATTTCCTATTGCAAGAACATCAGCCTTCTTTCTAACATAGGCCAGACACACATTTTTCTTTTTTCTTTTTTTTTTTTTTTTGGCATTCAAAATGTTTACTGGTCATCTTTACACATTCTGATTGAAAAATGCCTTACACTGATTTCATACAATTGACAAATCATAGAATGACAAAAGATTAGAGGATTTTTTTTCTGTATCAACTTCCTCCACTTTTTTTTCAGAGTCATTCAGCAGAGCCAAATATATAAAACCTCACCTTCGCTAAATCACTGCATGAAGAACTCCAGCAGTGCCATATGAAAGTTTATCAGTGTTCTTTGCTAACTTCGACATGGGAACTTTTTATTAGGTAATAAGGAAATGTGGTTTATAGTATAGCATTATCGTTTCTCAGCATTTTATTTCTAAGGCTCTATATAAATTTAACTTAAGACAGCCATTTGACCTACACTGTGCTCTGCTATATGTACTTGACTAGAGAAATACAAATAACATGGAGCGTTTTTACCTCCTCTGCAACTTTCCATATTTCTTCGTCGTTCCATTGCCCATAAGGATCCAAGTTCTTCCGAAAAGACCCAGAAAATATGAACACTTTCTATGAGAAAAAAGAAAGCAAAACATATAGATAGGTGGACTGCTATTCATTAAGCATTTTGAAGATGCTGCAAATTGTAAAGCTTTAGAGGGAAAAGGATACCCCTCTGCAATGCCAGATAGAGCTTATTGCAGATTAAAAAAAAATCTGGAAAACACTATTCCAAAAAAGTGATTAAAATATATGTAAACATGTTCAGTTTGGGGAAATTTTCTCACTGAAAACTTGTCCAAACTTGCCTGAAAAACATTTAAAAACTCATTTCAGGAATCTGTGGAACAGAAAGATTTTCTGCATTTCAGTTTTGCAGTGAGCTTTTAAAAATTGTTTTTGATTCTTTACTAAGTGAAATACATTCAAATTAAAAGTGACCATTAGGCCAAAATTTGCATTCCCACAATTGTGTTTCTTGGTAAAAAGAACTTCTGAATATTTGCCTATATTTGGGACACTATTACATTTTCTTTTAACTATTTTTTTTCTAAATCATTGTAATAAAATAGACATGGCAATCATTTAATTATTTTATATTTCACCATTTTCCAACCCTGTCTCAAAAGCTGGTCTCTCTCTGTTTCATGTCACTGAGATGTGACATAGCATGAACTGATTCGTGAGTGTAGCAGCTGCAATTCATTCACATAAGAGGCTTTCGTGATGCCACTGTCTGGGGTCTTTCCCTGCTACATCTTTCTGTCACATAAGCTGAAAAGGATGCACATTTTTCCACAAGGAAAGTGCACCTTTCTCCCACTGAAATTTGCCACTGAATTGTGCTTTTTCCACCTATCTAGGCAAGACAGATTTAAAGACACATCTATCAGAAACACATTTCATAGCATGCACAGCAGTGACTCAGACAAAATTAAATATTTGTTTAATCTCTTTTTACAGGGGGGTGGGTGTGTCAGATTCTGGTGGAAATGAGGTTCTAAAAGTGACACTGGGATTGCACAACATTTTGTATGAGAAGAAATTAATATGTTGTCTTCCATTCTGCTAAGTACACCTGCTAATTATAGCAGGGAGAACTTGCTCTTAAAGAATGTAAGTACCTTATTGAGAAATATTAACTTTTGCATGGTCTTTCCTTGTACATACAGAACAAATACTAAGTTGTGAGGAAATATCAGATAATTATTTTCTTCTCTTTTGTCTCCCTAGAGAACATACTTATTTAGGAAAAACACAGCTTGAAATCAGTGATTTACAGTCACTTAATATCTTGCAGATATTAAATTGAAGTCTCTGTAACTGACTACTATGTTAGTGAAAACAGCAAGGAACTAGCTGTACTAGCAGAAAGACTTAAGAGAATATACTTAATAATACTTTCCCATAGTTTGGTCAGTCTATACAACTTCCATCTGACCTAACCTGGGAACTTGGCATTCTTTCATCAGATTCCAAGGCAATTTACACACACTTTTACATGATTATGATTAATTATAAGTTCAAAGATGGCAGACTAAAATACATTACATTTAATTAATTTACCTAATTAAGAGAAGTAAACCATTGCCAATATCTCATTTGGTCTAACAGAGAAGGTCAGAGGATGAAAAATCAAGCAGTTGCTACTGTGCAGGCTCTAGGACCACTTAAACACGATAGATCCCTTCACTGCACTACAAGCAACAGAGCAAGTAAGCTGCAGTGGTGGCCACAGCACACACAGGCAGGAGTGGTTAAAGTACTTTTAGTAAATACTAGGGAAAAAAAGCAGATTCTTGCCTTTAATAATAATTTTTATTATAATAACAAATGCTTTAGTGAAATAAAGCATAACTCTGTGCATTACTTTGGCTATTTTAAATGAGTGTGACAACATTTGCAACAGGATTAGATTCTTACAGGCTGTGGGTGTGGTAAAAAATAATACTGCTGCAGAAAGTGTTAGGCCTGGTTTTGTTCACACTTGGTGCCCCATACATTTAACTAATGGAATAGGTATTTTCATTTCTCAGTGGTAAAGAACAGTTAACTGAACAAACCAGTTTTAAAGAAGATAGGGTTGAATAACATTCCTGATGCAGTACAGCAGGGAGCGAAATAAAAGGACTACATTCTTCAGAAACTGCTGTTATTTCTAATAATTGTGCTTTCAAGAAGTGGGGCACTAAAAGCAGGGCATTCCCCAAAGTATGCTTTTTAAAATAAGGTAAATACTTCATTGTCCAGACTTGTGGTGCTTTTCTACCCATCTGAACACCTCCGGCACTTTAGAAACCACAGAGGACTTACTTGAGTAAATAGCGAGTTAGTCACATAGGCAGTTTAGAATCCACTTACAGAAGAACAGGAAAAAACAGAAATTTCTCTAAGTGTTATAAGTTTAAAAAAACTTAAAAACTTAAAACTAAAACTTAAAATAAAAAGTGAAGCTTGTGGATTTTTGTGTTGTTTATGGAAGAAGTAGAAATGATGAACAAGGTGGAAGGGGAGCTGGATGGCTTTGGAGACTGGCTGTAAATATGGAACCATTTCTTTCTTGGTCACTTGTTCAAATTTCCCTAGGATGGGTAATAGAGGGATCATATAACAAGAAGATTCTCAGACCTGGCATCCAACTAGAAATGTATATGAGCAACTTAATATTTGTTCTGGATAAGGTTCTAGATAAGGATAACAAGGAAAGATCATGCAAATGTTATTATTTCTCAATAAGGTACTTACTTATATTCTTTAAGAGCAAGTTCTGTCTACTATACATCATGATTATCTTCTTCTTACCTCAAATATTGTAAATCAGCCCCTATAAAGGGTACTAATCCCCTTCTGTGGCTAGAGCCTGTACGTATCAGTTACCATGTTGAATGCCCCCCACATGTGGAGATCAGCTCTGGATGTGATTGAAGTAATAAGAGGAGGCACCCAGACGCACGTAAGCGCATGCAGAGAGAAAAGGACGGATTTACAGAGGCTGCTATGGAGTGAGAAGACCCTGGCTGGGAGCAGTTGCTGTTGAGTTTAAAGACAACCCCTCACTCCTCAGACAGACCCATGGGGCAGGTCAGCTTGCTCTGCTCTTTCTGCAAACCCTTCCTTGTTCAGAGAGTCCCCAGGGCTGGAGAGAAAATGCAGCATCAGCAGAACTATGACACTAGCTACACACAATGGGAGGGTAGATTAACAGCAATATGACCTCTGTGTTGCCTTCTCTTCATAGATGTTATAGCAATGCAACAACAAGAACAAAAATTGAATAGCTACCTGAATGCTTTATTATTAACTGACTAGTTAGAAGTTTTGTTTTAATGAGCGTTTTCATTGGACATTATCAGTGGTACTACATTGATATTAATATTATTTATATTAAGAATCTGGACGTAGAAGAAATGAGAACTTTTTGCTAGTCTTTTGTGACCAGTTCTGTAAGGTTCAAGTTTTCTGAAGATGCCGAAAAAAAAACCCAAAAAAACCCTATCTTTCAAAGAGCTCTCTGGGAATTACGAGTGCTATGCTCCTGCCAAATATTAATCCATTATTCAAGAAACTATATACTGCCCTAAATGAGCATGTGGAGATTTTATTGATCTCCACAGGTGCTCTGCACAGGGGTTGAGGACAGCAAATGGTCCTAGGTATGGTGACACTGACTCATCTCGATCCCCTGCAGGAATCCAGCCTCCGCAGGAGCCTCTCTGTGCACTCTCTGAGTTGCTGAGCTTTCCAGCAGGCTGCATTTTACAGAAGCGCCTTGGAATGCTGCATAACAGACATCCCTGTGACCTCTGAAAGTAAACAGCCCCGAAGAAAATCATGCTAGCTATAGATAGACAGGTAGACAGACATAATGAACAAAATGAAGTGGCTACTGAAAAATTAAAACTATAAAGATAAAAGTTGAGAAATTCCACTTTATTGTGGCATTTCCACAAGCTATGTATCTTGTTCTCTGTGGTAAGCTTGCTTTTTAAATTTATATGGAGCATTTACATGTAGAAAATGCTGTCTGTCAGGCTAATTAAGTGTCTACAGTGGAATAACACAACCATGCTTGTTATCTTCAAGAAAACAACCAAAGTCACTCCTTCCTTTATTCCGACATTGCAGTAATGCCACTACACCACCTTACAGGTCTCTCTTTCCTCCCCATTTATTTTAATGGGAAATTGGCCCAACATCTATTTTCCTTTCAAAAGCAAATTTTTCAAAATTTAACACCATTAAATATTACAAGACGTGATCTATGTGACCAATAAGCAAAACAGTTTCAGTGTGAGCACCCAGGAAATATACTGCTTGCTGAAGCAGTATCAAAAAGGGCTGAATAGAAAAAAAAAAAAAAAAAGAGTGATGAGCTGTGATTACTCTTCAGAAAGCCTGGTAATTGTTGTGCTATGGCTTTATGTTAGAATTACAAACACCCCAGTTCTATGGCCAGGGTTGTGTTTAACCAGTGTTTGATGAGATATAGGAAGGAACTTCCTTGTGGGTGCTGCAGGAAACTTGTTTTGTATAATTTACTAGTTCCTGTAATGCTACTGTAATAACACTGACAGCTGGATTTGATATACTGAATGAAACAGAATTTATCCATGGCTCTGGCTCAGTGTGATCCCAGTATTACATGCATAAAACAGATTACGGTATGTGCTGGCATTTGTACACAGGCAAATAGCACTAAGGTTCCCACCTAGAAAAAAACACTTTTTTTTTCCCTTTCTTTTAATTTGAAATATTTAAGGATAAAGGAGAGAAAGATTGGAAAGTTTTCATGATGAAGCAGGTCAGTCTCAAAAAGAACTACCTCCATTTTCTTTTGGTTACCTAGAGCTCTCTGAAGATTGTGTATATCTATGTGTTTTTATAGGCCAGCCTCCCAGGAAAGTAAAAGCAACCTTTTTTTCACCCATTCTGAAGCTGTAGGTGAGCAGCAGAGAACAAAAGGCTCTCTTTGTTCTGCCAGGAAAGGCTGGGTGGTATATGTAATTTCTCTTCCCTGAGGGGAAAGTGCTGGGGAAAACTTCACTTCATTCTGAATGTGGGAACTTCTGAGGCATAATGTGCAGTTCTTTGGCAAGGGTTTAGGACAGAAGCTGCAAATGCAAACTGAAGTATGCAAACAGCCTGGCAACACCAGTGACTTCAAGAGAGTAGAGGGATGGGATTTTTTTTTTGGCATTGATCCACATATCATGAACTGAAGTATGCAAACAGCCTGGCAACGCCAGTGACTTCAAGAGAGTAGAGAGATGGGATTTTTTTTTTGGCATTGATCATGGCTTCCAAAATGAACTAAAGGTGTAATTTCAACAACAGGTAGGCAAGGGGTCTCATCAGCAGAGAGGCAAGTTACCACATTCAAGTAATAAATATCTCTCACATTTTGCTGTTGACTGCAGGACAATTTTTTCTATATACTCTTAGTGATTCTATAGCAAGTATTCAGCTGGTAGGATTATTAATCATATTTTTTCCACTGTGACATGGAGGCTACTTCTTGTAAAGCATATGTGCCTTCACTGTCATCATGCCTTATCCAGGTGGTAGATCTTTGCATGACCCTAGAAGGCACCTTCTTGGGGAACGCCTCCTATTTTTACCTATGTAGTACTCATGCTGGCACTCAACTGAAGCTTCTAACAGCTACTGAAACTAACAAAGCAAATAACAATAGGGATCACAGGGTAGACAAATGATTGGAATAAACAACCATCTAGTCGTTTTTATCCTAGCACCTTGGTTCCTTGGCTTCTTCCTTCACCTCTTGCCAGTAGGGAAATACCACCTTTGAGCTGCCCATTTTCAGGCTATTGGACCAATAGCTTGATCCTCCAGCAGCACAAAAGGAGATTTCTCCTGGTGAAAATTAAGTTCTCTCCTCAGCCCATGCCCAAAGAGGTAGAAAGCAGAAATGCTTCTGTGCAAACTCATCATAGAGGAAGAGAAGGCTGAGAGCAAAGGAATTGGAGACATAAGGGACCAAGTCCTAAAACAAACTGAAGAGAGATTTAAGAAGGACTATGGGAGAGACAAGGAAGCCCGTTCTCTATTAGAAAGGGCTTGGCTGCATAATTATACCCGGAAAAATTCCTAATGGAGACATAGCTTATATTGGCAAGAGCGTCCTTCAACAAATGGTATAACATACCTGTTCTTCAAAAATCTTTGCCAATATAGATGCAGCTGTATTTGCAGTTTGCTGCACAGCTACCTTGACCTAATTTTTTTTTCATGCTTGTAACCAACAGAGTTATGTTGACAGAATGATCCAGAAATAATAAACAAATGAAATTCTACAGGAATAGACAAACATGGGAGTTGTAGAAAGGAGAGAAAAGGTGACAGATCACCTACCAAAGGGCAGCTTGCCCGGCAAGACTTGGATCAGTAGACAGAGTATGATCAAATCAACTAGCCTGTCAGCAACGCTCAGACAGGGAATGAACTCAGTGAAGTCACTAGTACAGTCTTGGCTTCCTTTTCTTTGGGGTGTAACTTGGCAGTAAAGACCTTGCTGCTCTAGCAAGGTGAACACGCTTAAAAAATCTTGCCTTTGAAGGAATTTCAGAGCACAGTTGCAGATCTGCAGAGAAAGAGGAAAGTTGTAGCCTCTGCATACTTGTTATTCAGGCAACTGAGGGGTGTTGTCTTGGAAATGAACCCTATCACAAAATGTTATCATCCGATCATAAGAAGAATAATCAAATTTTGAGCCCTATTTGCTTTTGCAAAAGCAAAGTCATTGTACTTCCAGCAAGATCATTTTGGCATCACTTTTAACATCTATAAAACACAATAAAATGCCATCAGAAACAGCTTCAGAAACAGAATCAGCACCTCCACTGCACTGAAATAGATCAGGAGCCTTTATTTTAGTGGCTTCACTAGATTACTTTGGTTTGTTGTAAATTCTGCTGACATGCAGGGAAGTTTTGCCTACATACAGAGTGGAGGGTGAAAATAAAGAAACTCCTGAATTCTACTATGATGGTTATGAAGAAGAAAACCACTACCTTAAAAATGGAAGACCCGACAGCACTTTTTTCATTTAAATTAGCTGACTGCCCAAGAGTCTTTAAATTTTTAAAAGAAGTGGATCCCATAGTGAAGAACAGTGCTATACTACACCTATGCTAACTGCACCTCATCACCTTCTAAGACAGTGGACTGTTTGGGAACAAACCTGTATGCAGAGGAAGTATCTAGCATTTTCTTTATGCTGGGGTTGGGTTTTGGGAGAATAACATAGTAAGCATTGACAGCTGACAGTGCTGCCCAAAAAGTTGGCCAGCTGACCAATCTTCAGTTGGTGTTTGAGAGTTAAACCACACTTATCAGCCTCTGGGACCCTTGGCCATCCCTCAAAAAGGGACAGACTGCATATCCTCCTGCAGTGTGGCTGACTGATCTGCAATTGGTATCTGTCTGCTCAGCAGCAGAATCTTGTCAGTAAAATTGCAGCCAACCATACGTCTGCTCCATTCACAGGATTTCTAAAGGAGTGAATGTTGTTATGAAAGTTTGTGTGCAGACAGTAACTGCAAAGTGTTTAGCTTTCAGAGAAGGATATTGGACAATATAACATGTTATCCCTGTGTCAGTGTTATTGGAAAGGAATGACAGCTTTCAACGACAAAGACACAAAATGTCATTAAAATTATGCAGTTGATTATATAAGTTTTTATTCCTACTGGTGGAATTTTTACTGTTATTGCATGCAGCTTATAATGTTAATATTTGGAACAGACAATCTACCTCTATAACTAATGTAAGAGATTCTTTCACTGGTTGTGGCATTAACTCAGGAAGCCCCAGGATTGTTTGCTCCTCAGATCACATTTCTTGTCCTGTTCCTCAGGGTACCTACACACATATGAATATCTGCTTTTTTTTTTCCTCTCTGTCTCTCAATTTTCATCAGGAGTGCTGCAAGCATAAACATGAACTGCTCCCTCAGACATGCACCATGACAGGATAATGAGAGAGACAAATAAAAACTAAGCCTTTCAGGTTGCTGATCAGCTAACGATGCAGTAAGATAAGAAAAAAACAGCACTTTAGTTACTGGCCTACCAAGAATGAGCAGTATATAGAATTTAGCTGCTAGCCATAAGATGCGATTTAAGGCTTAAGGAAACAGTAGGTTAGAATACCACTGAATGCTTGCATAGAGGCCTGCAAATAGTTCCACTTGAATATGCCGTGCCTTTCCATTTCTAGAGAAGTTTTTTTTGCATGAAAGTGGCAGATAGATAAAGTCTCCAAAGGTAGAGTTCAGGGCAAACCATCATGTCTGTCTTTCTCAGCAAATCCTTGCCTTTTATTTCTGCTTCTCAGCTTTAAACAACTTCAAGCTTATCATTATCTCTATGGATATGTATATTAAATGAAGTAAAATATAGTACACAGTTGCTCTTCTGTTGCCCATGAAACATTCTTGTTACCTGAGGGATTACTCCAAATGCCTTTCTCCACTGCTGCACGCTGACTGTGTTCCACGAGACTCCGTCAATCTGGATATCCCCTGCTGTATTCAGCAGTCTTAAAAAGGCAGAGAGTAAAGTGCTTTTCCCTGAACCAGTTCTTCCTAAAAGGCCCACCTGCAATACAAATTAATAAAAGCAAACACTTATTACTGATCACATACTAACCACAGCCTAAGGAATGATAAAGGCACATAGCAGGGGCTGAATGAAACATTCAGTCAGACTCTGTTTTGTTAGCACAAATTCTAAGAATTATCTAATTAAAAAAAATATTTTACTCTATGTTTTGTGAAAAAAAACCAGAAATTTGCTCATATATTACTTTGTAATGATTAGCCTATCTCCCTGGGAGAAAAGTACTTTAATCAGACTACTGACTTTTCCTATAATTGAAGATAGGAAAACTAACTAACTAACTAACTCTGATCAGACCATGAACTTTTTACTGGATAACTTGAGCCTGGGACAGTGGCCAGCAGTGCAAATTCACAATCCACCCAGCTAGCACTGTTGAATTGCAAATTCTGCTCTTCTTTACCTGGAAGGACAAAAGAAACATAATTTGCCTTTTTAAAAATGTTATGTTTCCTTTGTAGGATTGTACCTATCTATCATTCGAGCAGGCCGCACCTGCAGTAGCCACTGACAAATACTGAGTTACACTAACGCTTTTTTTTTTCAGCAGCACAGTTTTACACAGGTATGCTGTTCCCTTCCTGTTCCATCAGCTGTTCCATCAGCTGTTTTTGTCAGGGTGACAGTATAAACATGAAAGTAACACGAATGATTCTTCCTGTCACCCTCTGTAACACTGCCTTGCTTAACACTTGCCTGCTTATGGGGAAGAGACAAATTCTCTTCACTTAAATAGCTCTAATTCTGCAAATATTTCCCATGAGTACAAGATTCATTACTGAAATTGGATCAAATTTCTAAATCATAATCACTGTAAAGAGAATCTTTGTTCTAATTGCGCTGCCACCCTCTCTGTACAGCACAAAGTATCTTTCATTTGAATTACCCCATGGCTTCGGCAGATTTTCCAGGAAGTACCTGAATCAGATCGCAGCGGCACCGTACCCCCACACTTCAGGAATCACAGGTACCTCTCTTCCAAAGGCAATTTCAGAATGGTGCTACCGAATGTAGTACACCTGCTTTTAAATTTTGCTGCCCTCAAACTTAGTAGATGAAGCAGTTAGGTCACAAAAACCAATACAGATCCATTAAATCTGACAGACACTACTACTATGCAAAGTAAGAAATGTCTCATGGCAAGGGATAGGAATTGAATGCTGAATATGCATTCTTATCTATGAGAGAAAGTAAAAATTGGCTTCATCCATAAGGCTTCAGCTGAGGAGATCGTGCAAATCTTTCATTCCACCCACTGAGCATGATACTTCAGCATGAACTTAAAGCTGTGTCTAACTGCTATCCTGAAAATAAGTTTTTTTCCTGAATGTGACCCTAAACATGCATAAATATTAATTAAAGATTTGTAAATCTTTTAAAGAATAGAACTTTTGATTATGAATTATATAATAATTTGGTATAGTGTACAGCACTCATCAAACAGTTGAGACAGAACCTCTACTCCTCTGACCGTGGGAGCTACTGATGCATTACCCTTGGCACACTGCTCCGTATTCTTTTGTGCCCTGTTGCACCTGGGTCAGTCTGCCCCTAGGATCTATGTTCACTAGCAAACTTCCCTCTCCACAGGAGAGGAAGGCAGCCAACTGCATGCACAGTGATAGGACTTGGAGAACTGCTGCACATTTATATTTTATCACTATATTCTGCTACTAACAACCAGAAAAAGTCCTCAGCGTGCTTAGTTATCTGAGAAATCCTGAGACTAGCTACAACCATCTTTTTTTGTTAGTAGCTGTAGCAGTTAGTAGTCTTACATATGAGTTCTTATCAAAATGAGACATAAAACATTTCTGTTCCTTGGGTGATTTAGATAATTACTTTGTTTTGTGGCAGTTTCATATTTCCATTTACAAAAAGTTTAATAAACTTGGCCTTTAGTCAATGAATAGGTTTATAATGACATTTCTAGACAAACTTAATGGAAGTCAGGTCAAACACAACAAAACAGTCTCTCACCCTCTGCCCTGAACTTATTGAAAAGGAAACATTTTCTAATACAGCAGCTCCTCCTTCAATATATTTGGCTGTAAGGTCTGTCACAGTCATTTGGCCTCCGGACGGCCAGATCTTCTTGTCTTTTGCATGTTTGTTTTCAATTATAAGGACATCTGAAAGCTGGTCATCCTTCTGTGGCTTCATGTTTTTCGTCTCTTCTGTTGGCATGTCAATGAATTTAAATATTCGGCTGACAGACCGCATCTAAGAATAAAACAAACAGTGTTCTAATTGCATCTAATACTTAGCTATCAAAGCAAATATTATCAAATTATTCCTAATTATCATCCAGAAACAGAAAGTTTCTTTTCTCTCCAAGTTATACTTTGATATAATTTTAAAAGCTAGGATATTTTTTTGTGTGTGTAAAACTCTTAATTCTTTATTTTGTAATACTAACCTTGACCAAACATTTTTAAATGATTCCACTTGCCTCTTTTCTTAAAGGGACACAATAGCTTTTTTTATCTTTTCAAACGTACTTTGAAAGTATAAAAGAACTGCCTATGGAAAAACAAAGTATCATCACAAAAAAAACATCTTGGACTCCTACTCCTGTAGGGGACTATTCGACACGAAAATGAATTTCCTTGAGTAATGATTAAATTTCCAATGATCAACAGAATGCATAGAATTTCAAAACTGCAAAACCTTAGCATCGAGTATGGAGAAAAAAGATTGGACATTAACATTTGAGTATTTATGAAAAGTTTTTCATTGCTTTGTACCAAGAAGCTTCATCACAATTAATTTTATATCTGTAATTATACATATTAGTTGAAGTAATCAAGTATTGTCAGTCAGGGAATTTAGATAGAAGCTGAAATGCACCAGTGGCAATCTCAATGAATTATGAAAACAGCATGGGACTAGGCCATGACCTTCTGGGTCAGTCATATCATATAATCCTTTTTTTCATTATTGGATTAAACATAAATTAGTAAACAGCTCCTGAATTAATGAATTAATCTCCTTCACCAGGAATTCACTGTTCAGGTGGTTAGAAAACAATTTTTTTTAGGTATATATACAAGTTTGTTCTTGTTCCTGTATTAATTTAAATATTTAAGCAGTTCTTTTTCTTGCTACTTTCCCCATTCGCTCACAGAGGGTCGTCTTAGTTTTAACCAGCCTTTGTTCCTCAGGACTAGAGAAAATAAAAGTTTAAGTCTTAATGCAAGTTCTCACTCCTCCAAACATGCCTGTTTGAATTAATCTTTGCTATTTGATAAGAATATATACAGAATTGTGGATGAAGTTTTTCAAGGATGTTGTACAAATGCAGTGCTATTTTCCTATCTCTTTTAAGATTATCTTGATAAACAGTCCTAGGTTCATACGTTTTTTTCTTCACAGTTCCATCTTGTAGTTATCCTGTGACCAAGCAGTGATCACCAAAGAAGTTTCACTCCACTGTGGCCTTTCTATTTGAGGGGATCCTAACTTACACCAGAAGTTATTCTTAGTGATTGATTATTGAATTCTACTTCATATTTATTATTTGAGATCACTTAATGCTTTTCATTTCCCAGTGTCCTTTAGACCGGCATTGCGCTTCAGCTTTGTGTCTTTGGCAGATTTCTTCAACACATATTTTTTTCTTTGTTGAGAGCATTAAAAAAAGAAAAGATTTAAATGAGCTCAATCACAAATCTAATCTTTGTTCAGTAGCACCCTTACAGCTTAATACCTACAGCTTAATGTAATTTCTTTTTATCCAGCTCATTAACCAGTTTATAATTCTTGTAATAATTTTGTGTGCCACCATTGCAAGCTTGGTGGGTTTAATTAAAATTGCTATTACCAGATTTCCAGTTTCTCATTCAGTTGCAGAGGGGTTCTAATTCCACCCAGTTTGAGTGCATTCATCTGGATTATTTCAACCCAGCTTTACATCTTTATCTGAGATGCCCAACTGCAGAACCAAATTATGTGAAGACTCTGAAAGTGTCAGAAGAGCAGACAGTGAGATGGATTGAAAACTGGCTGAACGGCAGACCTCGGGGGGTTGTGATCAGTGGTTCTCAGTCTAGCTGTAGGGCTATTTTCCCCAGGGGTCAATACTAGATCCAATCCTGCTCATCTTATTCATCAATGACCCGAGTGAAGGCACAGAGTGAACCCTCAGCAAGCTTGCCGATGTCAGGAGGGGCTGATACACCAGAGGATTGTCCTGTCATTTGAGTGACTTTGACAGGCTGGAGAGGTGAGCGGAGAGAGACCTCAGGAAGTCCAACAAAGGGAAGTGCAAAGTCCTGAATTTAGTGGGGAATAACCCCATGCACTAGTACAGTCTAATACTAGAAGGCTGGAGGTTGACCTGTTGGAAAGAAACTCTGCAGAGAAGGACCTGGGAGTCCTGGGGAACATGTTGACATGTTGTCAGCAGTGAGCCCTTGTGGTCAAGAAGGCCAATGGTATTCTGGATTCCATTAGGAAGAGCACTGTCAGAAGGTTGAGGGAGATGATTCCTCCCCTCTATTCAGCCCTGATGAGGCCACATCTGGTCCTCCCACTACTTGGTCCAGTTCTCAGCTCCTCAGTGTAAGAGATATAGGGAGCTACTGGAGTTAAACCAGTGAAGGGCTACTAAGATGAAAAAGGGGTTGGAGCATCTCTCATATGAGGAAAGGCTGAGAGAGCTAGGACTTTTTAGCCTGGAGAAGAGAAGACTCATGGGGATCTTATTAATGCACGAAAATCAAATGTGTATAAAGAGGGAGGTTATAAAAAGGATGGGGGTAGACTCTTTTTAGTGGTGCCTAGCAGTGGAATGGGAGGCAACAGGCACAAACTGAAACACAGGAAGTTTCTCTCTGAATCTATTTTTACTATGAGAGTGACTGAGTGTTGGAACAGAGATCCAGAGATTATGGAAATCCCTTTGTACATCTTTGGCCTTGTTTAACTGCGTTTATATTGCCCTAACAACATAATTCTATCTCATATGTAATCATTCCCTCCAGCTCCTTAATTCAGACTGAAATACTATTAGACGGATTTTCCATGTGGAAGTAAATGCATACAATACAAAGGAATACTGAGATACTTGTTTACATCTCTGAACATCTTGAAAGAGAATTGTGGCAGAAGAGCATGTTAGCACCCAAGCCTATGGGTTGCAGTTTCCATCTCAACAGTGTGCATGGTAGAAACGCATAGGAAGACCTTAGACGAGACTGACAACTTCCTTCCTGTCTGACTGCTTTTTAATAAATGCCCATAGCAAACACCATTTATTTGAATTGTTTTGATTGTTTGATGCTATATTTCATTTTCAGAAATCTTGCCTTTTTAATAGTACCACAGCTTCACAAATGAAGCTCTTTCTAAGCTTTGTCAAGAGCAGTGAATTTTTGTATAAGAAAGGAGCCCCCACAATTGCGTGGAAGATCCGACCTTTACATACTGCCTAATATCTTCTAGAAAGCCATCTGGCCAAAGGGGCTTGCTTAATAATGGGTAATTTCATCTCTATTTCCCAGGCACCCCATACAGATTGATCAGTCATATCACATATGCAGACTTTTTTGACAGCTTAAATACTTTAAATCAATTCAGAATGATGTTTCCCTGGCTCTGTAATTTGCATTATGATTTTGATCTGGGCAGAATGCTGCATAAATGTCAGTAACACTTTACAAAGACATCCATTCTTCCTTTTGCAGGAAGAAATCTTCTGTCACTCATAATGACAAGTATAGTGTAAGTGACAGCAAGTTTTTTGCCTATTACTCACATCAATGTACCTGCTATATTCACATTCTCCACCTAATGCTTTAGAAAAAAAGACATATATTTACTATTTTCAGCTAAAAGTGGGTAGATCATAATAAACTAATTTTAGTCTTGCCTAATTGTATTTTACAAAGATTTTAATAATACCAATTCTTTACTTCCTCATTTGAAATCCTCTAAACTCTTCTTAATGTTGGATAATAACCGTAATATAATTATGTAATATATATTCCAGAAGCTGAAGAACTAATTCTTTTACAACTAATCTAATACAATTAATCTCGTAAGGTCCCATGCTTTTCTGCTGTAAAGAGAGCAGTAACCTTCTCCAGACCAGCTTCACATAGGATTCACACTATAACTGAGAAATGCTACAAGAGATTGGTCCTATGGCTTATGTTGAAAAAAAAAATCCCTTTGCAGATAGTTACTGTGAAAACAGGAAATTCAGGAAAACGCTATATTGAAATTTCAAATCTTTTGCTGTTGCATTTTGGAAGCACTTATGAGATACATATATTATTCTACCAAACTGCAGAAATGTAAAATTTAGCTCAGGTGAAACTTATACAGGAATATCTGTTCTTCCCCATGCTGTTTTGCAAGCAAAAAAGGGAGTGTTCTTCCAGATTTTTATTGATTCTATTCCCTTCCAGATGACCAACTCCTCTTCACAAGGATTGTTATTCTGATGCAGATTTTCTTCTCAACTATTTTGGGTAGTTAAAATACGGAAATTAAGTATTCTCAGGTTTTCTGCTAACAGTAATAAAAATATATTAAGATCATTTCCTAGTTAAAATATTAGTTGAATAGGTTAAAGAAGAAATAGCAAGGAAAAGAAAAAGCATGAAGATCAACTGTAACAGCACCATTATTTTAATTTGGTCTTCTCACCACGTACATTACTTCAATACTTCAGCATCACTGATGTACTGGGTGGGGCACTGTGAGGTTTCGCAAGTGTATTTTTAATCTCTCTTATGGGAATTCTTTTTATATCTCCTTACATAAGTAATCTTGGCAACACTGTGAAAGTGTGGCAATTTCTTGTTCCCTGATAAAAGGAATTGTCCTTCCCAGTTTAAGCACTGCTACTGCAGGATGCACATCAGTGAAGGAGGAGATTATAAAGCATTAAAATAGTCCACTGGGACTACTGCAATGCTTATCTGTGAAGGCAGCATTTACTGGAAAACTTATTTTCTCCTTCCTTATGGAAGTAAAAATTAAAAATATTGCAAGACTGCCTGATGGAATAAGAAAAAGACTGAAAACCAGCAAAAGGAGTAAGAGCATAAAGATCAAAGTGAGAAGATAAATCTAGTCTAACTGGTAGCTTTAAATAAAACAATGGATAGCTGTCAGAGTGACCACATATGTTTAAAAAAATAGCAAAGCAGATAAAGTATCAACACGGAAGAGAATGAAATGCCAGAACCATTATGGGGTATTTAAAAAGACAATGAGAACTTTTCAGTTAAAGTCAAATAAAGTTCTACAGAATTTGCTTCAGAGGAAAGAATATTCATGTTATGTAGAAACTAAAATCCTATCTGGAAATCCTCAGATTGCTTCAGTGAGCATCACAGAACATTCATGAAAGAGATAGGAATAAATCAAATTTGACACCTGACAATTTGGTCAGTATTTTTTCTGGGACATACTTGACTTCTTCACATGATCCTGTTTCCTTATTCTCCTCCCTTCTTTTCTTTTATTTGCACTTATTTCACTAATGCCCCTATCTTGCATATCTTATAAAAAAGCTAAATGTGAGCTTAATATTATGCACCAACTTTCAACAGATATGTCCCCAGCAGTGGGCTTCTTCCACTTGCATAAGACTCCAGTTTATCTGGCAATCAAAGAACTGCCACAAGTACCTTAAATACTCAGGCATGCCTGCACACATGGATGTCACCCGTGCAGGGCAAGGGTGATGTCATCTAGAGCCGTGTGTGCCTATCTGTGACTCTCCTTGTACCAATTCTAGCCAGTTTGCTCCTACAGGGAACTTCAAAGTAGCCCTTGAGAGAGAAAGTGAGTATAATCAAATAGAACATTTTCAGAGCACTAAGTAAAACACACATGCAGACCTTTGCAGGATATCTTAAACCAAATTACTGCAAAAGTCTTTAAGGAGGGAAGTGCTAAATGTAGAGAACACAAAGAGTAGGAAATAATACATCTGCATCACCCAGCGAAGTAGGTTCATTATCCTGAAGCTACGACGTCATTATTATTTGCTTGCGCACAGAAAAAGCTTTTGAATGTCAGGAAAACAATCCTGCCAGGAACATCTATTAGTTTGGCATCTGGGATACCAAAAAATACAAAGGTGTACAGTAATCCACTGCCTAAAGAAGTCCAGACTATCCATCTGACTAGCCCATCCAGACTAACTGATGAGCTTCATAAGACTGTCATTTACAGAACCACTGCTCCAGTAAAATACTTTGTTTTTAAATAGAGAAAAGTGTTCACAAACTTATAAAGTAATTTAAAACTTTTTCTCCCCAGGGGAAGGGGTGTTACTTCCTAATTGTAATTAATAGATGACATTTTAACATAAATGTATTTTAAGGAAGTGGAAACTCTTTACTAAAACTATAGTGTGTCACACATCCTCCGCATATCATATTTGGATTTTCAATTGCCTTTGTAAACACCTTCAGTTTGTATGAAGCGGAACAATATGTGAATATGACTCTCATAAATGTTTATGTTTACAATGATCACATTATGCCTTGCAAGGCCAATTCATAGTCCACAAATGAGAGCTAATTGAATGTTGCTGCCATGTTATGCCTCATCAATGTGCTTTACTTCCTATTAGTCAAAGAGATGCCAATCTCCATGTTTTGCAGTTAGGACAAAGGAGTCCTTTCACAAAGTGCTTGTCCTTCAAGACATGCTGTTCTAGTAAGCAAAGAAAGAATCATCATGAAACAATTGGTGGATAGGGAAAAAAGTGTGTCCCTGAATGGTAGTCAGTTTTCTGGACTACCACCACTCATACATGTAAACAGGAGATTATGTATTGCAAGTGGTTAATTCCCAGTTTTGGGGCTCTAGAGGATTTCCTTCAGGATGAGGGTAGTTGAATCACTTAAGTAAGTAAGTATATGTTTACTTGGCAAAAATTCCCTCACCATCACCATCTTCCCCAATTTCTTTTTAAACAACAGCTCATTAAACAACAACTCATTGGGATATAATAGTCTATAAAATCTGCCCTAAGAGCTATTTGTTCATGCTGAAATGGTTGGCTGGAGAAGTTAACTTAGGATCCAGAGATGATATGTCTGGGTGTGGAAGATCTACTCATAAAAAACATTCTTAGATGTAATCATGGTTTTATGACTCCTGTATTTTATGGTAAGAATAGTGTCCAAAATGAAACCTTCAATGCATGAAGTGTAAGAAAGATGTAGCTGTTATATTTCAAAATCAAACTTTTATTTTATACATATAAGCTGAAATATAATTTTAAAAAGGCAAGAAGAAATCTATTCTTTCACAAGTTTCCTGTCCGCTCAACAGGAACAATACATAGATCAACCCTGTAGAATATTCTGTCTTAATGTTTACAGTCTAAATAAATAACTAAATAAACACATTAGAAAGGAATGCTAGTACAAGTTCAAAACCTGATGCCAGAAATTATTTCACACTAAACCAGAAAGACTCCCACGGAAGTGCAGGAAAGACTTTTAAATCACTATTGATTTTGCAGGGAAGGAGTTCAAACACCTCCGTTATGATTTGCAGTGCAAAGCCCCAAAATAGATCCAGAAAGATCTGAATAAATATGTAACTATAACAAAATAAACCCAAGTCTTTTATAAGCTTTTCCACCACTGGTACGCATGCAATCAGAAACTTCAGTTTTTTGCCTTCCCCTGTTCTAATCCAAGAGAATTTTTGATCACAGAATGCTTACCAAACTGTCCACATCTATGCTTGAGTTTACTGTCCATTGCAAGGTTCCCATGATGTTCATGGCTAAAGTAAGAATAATGCCAGCCTTGCTTGGTCCATCACCTACAGAAAGAAAAAGACATTCTATTTATATCCAAATAGACACCAGAAAATTAGAATGTATATCTTAAAATATATATTCAAATGAAAAGTTTTTTTCCACTAGCATTTCATGAGAGAAACATAGACTGTGTGATTATATAAATGTTTAATTACCAGTTAAACTCCTGCCTTTGGGACTGGATTTACTAAAAAAAGCAATTGTACTTTGGTGGAGGGAGAAATTAAATCTTGATACCTAAGCTGGGAACACAATATAGACTCAATAATTGTGACCGCAATTTCCTCTGTCCAACGCATGTGAATCTATAAAATGACTCCTATACATCTATCTAATGTTGAGAGAATGAAAGGGTATCTTCAAATAAAACATCACACCCCAAAAACTTAAAAATTCAAACTAATTGATCCAGTTTACATTTGCAGCTCTTGACTGAATAGAGAACACATTCTTCTCACCGTTTCACCAAGATGTAGGCATAAATTTCTCTCTTAAGCAAGCGTGGAATTCCCCTGCATTTTATGAATTCACATGACAATGTGCAAGCACTATAAACTGTAGCACGGTTCACAGAATCACAGAATGGTTGGGGCTGGAAAGGACCTCTAGAGATCATCTAGTCCAACCCCCCTGCTCAAGCAGGGGCACCTAGAGCACGTGGCACAGGGTGGCATCCAGGCGGGCTTTGAAGATCTCCAGAGAAGGAGACTCCACAACCTCTCTGGGCAGCCTGTTCCAGGGTTCTGTTACCCTCACAGTAAAGAAGTTCTTTGAGAATCAAAATCAAAAAATAACTGTAACAAAAGCTTACTGAATGTATTCAAACATATTTATAGCTTTTTAGCTATAAATGTTGAGTTTTTTAAGTGCTGAGTTTTCCACTGAGTTTATTTATTTCAATACCTTCAAAGAAAAAGAAGTAAAGAGGTTTGGGAATATTCATCTCTGAATTTCTGTCATTGACGTAACTTCAAAAGATAATAAAATTTACCGTGTCTTAAAAACATGAGAAAAAATAAAGAGAAACAATGAAAAATGAGAACAACATTTACCTCTACTTACTAAAGGGTTTGAGTTATAAAGATGATAACCCCTTATCCAAACTTTTCAGTACACTAGCACAGTTACATTAATATGGTTTACTTACCATAAGGTTACTTTTGCAGCAATTACTGTCAAAAGAGGAAAGTGCTGGACCCTCAGATATGTGGATATTATTTTGAAATCAATCCCTTCAATTATTCTTCTACAATATCACATATAATTGTGGTATAATTTCTATTTTAATTAATTCACATTTACTATTATATGACATACTTAAATCACCGACTCCAATATATGCAAAATTGTGCAACACTGTTTTCTCCTCAGAGGTTTCCAAACAGAGCTGTTAAACAGAAGCAAAACTTATATTTTGGTATTCTTGTAAAGATAAAGTTAATGTACCTGTAGTTATGATAGAGATGAATGTCACAGCAATAAAGAACACAACAAAAATAATTTCTATCCTCATCTGGAACCAGCGCAGAGTTGACAAATAGAGGAACCAGTTTGCTGTATGTAGGTTCAGGGCTTTGTGAAATAAGGTTTCAAAATATGGCTGTCGCCCAAAAGCTCGCAGTGTCCACAGTCCTTTTAAGCTTGTAACAAGATGTGTGAATATTGGACTCCGAGCTGTATTTAAATCAAAAATATTAGAACCATTCATAAGCAAATATTTGTGGTATAACGCAAATACACAGCCCTAACTTCCAACTCATAGCAGTATAATTATTGTCATTGGTTTAATTTATGCACACTGTTGGAGTACATGACTGAAATAATCCTAGCACAGGATATATAATAACAGTGTTTGCTTGAATGGGCTGCAATTCCACTCAGCATGACAGCAGGCGATCACTTTAATTCTTCATAGTTAGCATGTTACTTGCAGAAACTCCTTGTCTGTTTAAGAAGCGACAAGAAAGAGAACGTTCCTCCCCGCCCAGAATGAATTCCTAAAATTCTGAGAACCCCACTGAGCAATTTTTTTTTTCACAGACAGAGTACTTGATCTGGACTCCAGTGTACTTACAAGAGCAATTTTAAGCAGACCTTGCACTACATTAAATATGACAAGCCAATGCTGGATCCCCGTGAACACTGAAGAAATTTAGATTTAGCCCTTAAGAACTTCAGAATTATGCTCTATGTAAAACCAAAGATGATCATCAGTGTTTAAGGTTCATGACTGGCTGAAGATCTGCCAGCTTATTGAAAAGTCAGACCACAGTGGCTGATATGCAAAACCATATTTCAAATTCAATTGGATTTTCCATTTTATTTGGAATATATTCACTTTTTAAAGGTTGGAGAGAAATCATTTATTATGAAGCGAGAATTCTTCACAATCAAAACAGAAACTGACAGCTGTTCTAAATTTTTCACATAAAGAAACAAATTTCTGAGACACACCAAGTCTAACCAGAAATTTTCAATTCATTCTCAAGAGAACTTAATGTCAGAACTTTATTTGTTTTCAGCTGCAGTGGTGATAATACCCAGCTTTAAGTAAATCTTCTCCATTGCACTTTGGTAGCAGGTCACTCAATATTGGCTGGATTAGTAACAGCAAAGTTTTTTTTAAGAGATATGTGTGTTCTGCTTCCAGAGACAATGGGCATTTTGCAAGAGAAAAGGCAAAGAAGAGGTGAAAAGGTGAATCACTCCTCAATTGATTTGTTGTGGATTTAGAAGTCTACCAATTTTGCTGCTCATACCTTCAGATTCCAGTTGTTTCAGCTGCTGAGAAGTGTGGAGGAAGTATGCCCTTAACACAATAAAGGCTCCTATCACAGGCACTGATGCCAGGAAGATGTAGGGTTGTAATATTGAGACTACCGTTATAGCGCCAATCACAATGAGTATTAACTGCAGAATGAAAGAAAAATACTATTGATATAGTAAACTTGTCATTTTATAGATTAGAGATTGGTGATGAATCTCTTTCCATGGCAACTATGTATTGCTAAAGGAACATAAAACGCTACCCTAACTAGGATTTGAAGCTGAGAATAAACCTCCATGGGAAGATGTTGAATAACTGAGACCAGATCCATAACTTACAGGAATGGCTACCATCTTCTATAATAGGAAGAAGAAAAGTTTTCTCTAGTTACAGACATCTAAATTACGAAAAAGATGGCAGCTATGCACTCACTTTCCAGTTAAAATTGTATGAAAGATACTCGCCATCTCTGTAACCACCTTCCACTGTCCTTGTCTTTCTGGACCGAGGTACGCTAGCTAGCCTGAACCTAGGTGTCAGTGTCCTGCAGATTCTGGGCCAACCAGTAGATCATGCTGAGGGTCAGAAAACAAATGGGAAATTGCACATCATCAGTTGTTCAAGTGACTATAACCTAGAAATGAGGCTGGAACTTCTAGTAGGAGTTCACTGATCAGATGACAGAGATAAGACCTGACAGAACTTGTAGTATGAATTTTTTTAGAAGAAAATTGATGTTTTACAGTCACAGAAGATGAAAGAAAATGTTTCAAGGTTTAATCTATTTACACCTGCCAGAGACTACAGCCACTGCCATAAGACTTCATCCTCAGTAGCTAAGGACAAATTTAGACAAATCAGGCCTTGGTCTTTACTTCAGAAGTGCCTTAAGTGTACAGGCTGTTTCTGTCTCATACTTACATTTGATGAAAATCAAATAGATAAGTGTTTGCAGAATAGCAAAGCTCTGCTTTGTACCATTCACACTAAAAAAATACATGCAAATGAAAATTTAACAGATAAAAGCAACCGTAAATGAACAAATGGGAAGAAACTTGTGGTTAGTGCTTTTACTATTTCTTTTGCATGATTTCAAGGAAAGATTTATATCCAATATTCCAAGTCCAATGTCTTTTACCAACATATAACTGTATTCCTGGTTCCTATCTTTTGTTTTCAGTAGAAGTTTAAGCGACACAATGGCAGCACCAAAGTTTATGAAAAAATCTACTGTATCAATTGAGCCATTTAAAAAAATCTTTCATTGTTTTCCCATTCTTTTTAAAAAGAGGCTGACACACATGGACTAAATTGTGCAGGCTGTATATCACTGTTTTGTAGCAATACAGGCCTGCATTTGTGTTTGCTCATTATTTCAAACTGCACAATTTAGTATCTCTTCTATCTGTAATTGTTAAGCAGCAAATGAGCTATTTAAATGATATTTATCCAAATTATACAGCTTTCTGGTTACTTGAGCTCATATAGTCACACAGTGATTGTGTCACACAGTTTAATTCCTGTTTTCATCATTTGCCAAAATTTTGCAAAGGCCACGATGATGTCATATTGTTTTAACAACTGCTCCAACATAGTTATTTCAATAAAAAGTTGAATGTAAGACTTATGTTCTCCTGCAAACACAAAATAAGTGCAAAGTCAAATGGAAGATGACTCTTTAAAATGGCAGAAACATAAATCAGCACACAAGCAGGCTATATTGATATACATTCAGGAAATGATGGAAGAGACATAACACAGCTGAATTAGGAATGTGGTGACCACAGGTCAGAGCAGGAATAAAAGCAATATCAAAACAGATCAGGGAGACAAATTCCAGTGCTTCCTGTGTGCCTCCCTTTGAATAGGGCAGCTCATGGTAGCTCCAACACTTCAACAAGGATTTAGGTCAGTGGTGACTACAGCAGCTGCTCTGGTTAACCAGTAGATGCAATAGATGCTACCAGTATCTCACATAAAGGATTTCCAGAAAACATTAATCTCACTGTCTGCACTGGGAGAAGACAGAATGATTTAAAAACTAGCTGAAATGCTAAGTAATCATTAGCGGGATGCAACGCATATCCAAGAGGTTTGGAAGCAGGCCAACTGGTTGTCAGCAAACACTGCGGATGCTATGTATTGCTACTCATGTGGAGGTTAATAGCTTTTCTTCTTTTACGGACAATTGGATATGTGTCCAGTGACCGGAAAGTAACTTTGGTTTCTTTCATCCTGGGACCTTGTTGATGTTGGATGAAAAGTGCTGCACTGTAAAAGACAAGGCCCTATGATTTGTCTACTACCCATGTAAGCCTCAAGGAAAAATGTTTCACAATATCCCCGGTTCCAATAGAGAAGGCGGCAGTGTCCCTATACATAAGATAGTCAGCTGAATCACCTATCAGCTGATCTACATGGAAGACTGAAGGAAAACTAGCTCACAAATTCTGTGCTAAATTCTTAGGTAAATGTCAGGCATTGTTTGCATATTGCAAAGACAATTGCTATTTCTTCCCCAGCAATGTTTGGCAGTTAGCAAGTCTTCCTCCCTGGTATATTTGGATTTGGACATCCAGTAATTTTAAAAATTAGCATTTTTGTTATTCTCTGAACCTTGGGATGAATAATCTCATGCGCCAGTGCAGGCTGGCGGGCAATCCTGGAAAGCACCTAGCAGTCCTTGTGGACAAGTTGAACACAAGACCAACAGCCTCCTGGGCCATAGTGTCATCAACAGAGAGGTTCCTCTCTCATCTGCACTAGTGAGAACGCATCGCGGGTGTTGTGCCCAGTTCTGGGCTCATTAGGACAAGAGAGACAGGAGCATACTGGAGCAAGTCCAGTGAAGGGCCATAAAGGTCTTGGAGCATCTGACCACAGGAGAGGCTGTGAGAGCTTGAATAGTTCAGTCTGGAAAAGACTGAGGAGGCCCTTATCAATGTTTGGAAATTACTGGGAAGAGGATGGCAAGGCTAAAGAGGGGCTAAAGAAGTTGAAGCCAGATTCTTCTCAGTGGTCCTGAGTAACAATACGGGAGAAAATGGGCACAAAAACATTTTCACTGTGAGGATAGTGAAACACCACATCAAGTTGCCCAGAGAGGTTGTAAAGTCTTCATTCCTGGAAATATTCAAAACCCAGCTGGATGTGGTGCTGAGCAACCTACTTTAGTTGACCCTGATTTGAGCAAGAGTGTTAGAAACGTTCCAAGTCCTGAGTCCAGAGGTCCTTTCCCATCAGCACAGGAGGAGAAAGCTGCATGTATAACTTCTCTGTATCTTTCAGATGAAGATACACTTGCTTATTGGCAGTGTCAGGGAAGTTTTAAGCTGCCAAATAAATTCGAGTGTGTAGTGAATTGAGAGAAATAACTTATGAGAGCATGACTGGCAAAATGTGTTCAGGACAATGGAAAGGTTCAATGCTCTTCTCCAGAAGAACTTGGAAAGATTGTGCAGCTTATCACACATTTTGAATACATTCAAGATAAGAAAGAAATGAAGGGCAATGCTAGCAGATAGGAATGGAAGAGGTCAAGGAAGTAAAGTCATGAATATGATGAATATAATAAATAGATAGCATGAAAAAATGCTCGTCTTGAGCCAAGATAACTGAAAGAAACTATGGAATGCCCTTTATGTCTTTGAAGTTAAGTGTGGGTAGCAGCAGGGTGTACTTGTGTTGTACAGTTTTTCAGGGCAAAAGTATTTCTGAGCCTGAGTATTTGAAGGGTTTTGCAAAACACTGGAGGTAGATATATGGACAAGTACTTAAAAAAGGAAGCAATGAAGTTGACTAACAAGATAGACAGCCATGTAAACAGATACATAGATTTATAAAAGAAAGAGAATATTGAGATGTAACTTCAATTCTTAATTCTTTTAATTAACACAATTTCTTTCCCATGATGTGTGACTGAAACTTTATAGTGTTATAAGACAGCAAAATGTAAAACTTTTTATTTTACAAACCTGAACAAAGTCAAATATTGTAAGTGGAAGTAAGTCATCCAGTATTGCTGTATCTTTTGAGAATCTGTTAAGTATGCCACCTGCAGATTAAGAAACAAACAAACAAAGACAAAGCAAATATTTTAGCACAAGTAACTACCACATTTGTTAGCTTTAGCAAAATATTCACCTTTTTTTTTCTGAATGCAAAATATTAAGGAAAAATAAAACATTTGTTATAGTAAAAGCAATTCTATTGCAGTTTAATGGAGCTACAGTTCATCCTGAAGAAATTTGGTTCTGTAACCCTGATCATTTGCACAACTGCATATCTGTTTGTACATCAGTTTCTTAACTTCTAAGTTATTTAATAATCAAATAACAGAATTAAGAATATAATGGGGAAATTAAGGAACCCCACTATGGTGTATTTTCATTTACCAATGTCTTCCGCAATATAACATGCACTGGTAAATAGGGTATAGGATAGAGATTTCATACACAGTGGGAAATTGTACCACCAGTTATACAATGTACCAACTGTACCACCAGTTATACAATGAACTCTATATCAACTTCAGAATCAAATATGAATGCGAGAAGCATTATTCACACTGACATTTTATGTCACTTCAATAGGACTCCTTATGAAATAAAGCACTGCTTATTATTCATCTTTGTCACTCACCACGGAGTTGACTATATCTTTTCTATTACAGTTTTAGATAAATTCTATTCATTAAAATCTTCCCTGATTTTATAACCTGAAACAATTAACAATTTTCTCTTTCTACTTCAATGTAGAAGGTGATATTTCAAAATCAAAGCTGACAACTGAAATATGTCATATTTAAAGTGCAATCAGAGCTCATTAAAAGATTCACAAATTATTTTATGTGGCAAACTTTTAACATTCAACTTGACTGAAAAGTGAAATGGAATATAATGGTATCCTTTAACAGAATGAAAATTGTTTAATTAAAATAAACCCCATACATGAATCAATCAGTTCCCTTCTCAGTTACCTGCTTTCAAAGAGTTGAATGTTGACATAGGTGCATGAAGAACTGCGTGCAACATCTTTTGATGAAGAGTTTTAGACACTGTTATAAGAGTATGCACAAGGGGCAAACCTCTGAAGATTCCCATGGCGAGTAGGGTATCTGCCACTCCCACATAAATATAAAAGATGTAGTAGGTGCTAGTGTCAGTGACGATCACAGGAGGTTTGTCAGAGGTACTGTTTTCTGACTGGGTTGTATTTGCTTCTGAAGTTGAACTGGTGATTGCAAATTAAAAATAAATATGTTACCTGCATCTGTGATTTTGTTTCTGTCATTTTCTCTCTGAAGTACAAATAGTTCTGCATTGCTTATTCAACATAAAACTATGCTAATTATGATAATATATTTTTCAATAATTTATTAATTATTGCCCTGCATTTATGAAGTATAATTTATGAATTATCCCATGTGCCAATAAAGCAAAGTTACTCTCTATGTGGTCAGATGTCACAGCAAGATATAGCTGAAGACCCTCTTAGATATTTTTCCCAAACTACTGTGTTGAACAAAAGTGATTTTTTAAGCAAGCAAAATGCTTCAGATATAATTAAGACCTACAAGACCTATTCTAAGGGCCAGTAACATAATTTCCCCCAAATCTGCTTCACTGTACTTCCTGTGCTCATACCTACAGACTCAATGTTGCAGGACCAGAACAAAGATTGTTGGCATTATTCAAGAAAAGACCACACTGATTCTCAGTATGGTTTAATCTTCAATTGCTTGATCCTGTGACTTTTGGGAATTTTCCATAGGTGAACTGCACCGTGGGGTCTTACAGAAACTGTTCACCTAATATGTTCCTAAGCACATGTCTGGCCTTTCATCTATGAAAGACAGCAATGAACTGCAGCGTGTATAGAAATATCAGGACCACAAACCTCTAGACTGAGCCAACTCAAGCTGTGCCTTGTGTGCAGTTATGTACTCAGCACTATGGCACAAATCATTTGACTGCTAGCGCTTAGGTACCAGTTTAAGATGATCAACTATATCAGGTATTCGGATCATTCTCTTTGAGGATGATGGCTGTTTCACTGAACAAAAGCTAGTGCCTATCCATACATACTTTTGGCAGAACTTATCTAAATATTTATAGCAAAAATCAGCACAAAGAAATCTCCAATCCCACAACAGATCACCATCAATACTTACTTTTGAATAAAGAATAACCCAACAAGAGAAGCAGCTACCTATGACCAGAGAACAAAGAGTTATTATTTTTCTAGTCACATTATGTCACATCTTGTCACATTTCTTTTATTCACTTTTCTTCTTTCCCTGACTTAGTAACTGTTTGTAGAGAGAGCATTATAAACGGAAGTCAAACTTTCCTGAAGCAAAATCCTTCCACATAAACCATGTGCATCCCACCAGGAAAGCTACATTTAGACTTTTATCACAGTTAGGCTCTGGAGTGGCTAAATATTCTTTTATTGTGTGTTTCTTTTTTAATTAACAAAGGGTTGCTAATGCATTCTCAGTGAGAAGGCATATTCACTATATTTTAACATACTTCAAGTTTTAAATATTCTTATTTCTTGATAGCTCTAAAACAGCAAGTCTATTTTTCAGTATCCTCAAAGGAAGCTATTCAGATATGGATATCAAACATTTTTTATTCTTGCCTTGTTGTTCTTGCTAACTGATAACTGTATCTGAGACATCTACATTTCTGATCTTACTTGGTTCATTGTTTTGTATAATTCTCCACGTAATCTATTTTCATATTTTTTAATGTGGATATTTTTAATTTTTTTCCAGGAAATGTCTCAATGCCATCCAGCAGATGCTTCCACATCACCCCTTCTTGCCTGTACACTGAGTCTTACAGTAAATAACTCAAGAATGATTGTCATGCCCTAATTTTAAGGAACTGCAAGGTTCAATTTTCCCTCACAATTATATTTCTGTGACTCCCAACAGGATTCTGTTCTGCTCTTGATTCAATCTTATTTATTCTACTATGCAGCAGAAAATAACTGAAGTAATCTGAGGCAGTGGGTTTTTGCTGCCATGCACTAATCACTGTCTTTGATAAGCAATGTTCATTTAGACAATACTAGGCAACAGAAAAGATTTCAATATCATTTGAAAGTTAGCAAAAAAAGTGATTAATCGGCAATACATGCATGAGTAAATGTCTTGATGCTACATGCTTTTATACTTTTATCACAAACTTTTATCATACTTTTATCACCAAATCAGTTTGTAGCAAAATAACCATGGTAGCAGATTTTCTTACCTCAACTAAGAAGAGAGCTACACACAAAATCAGTACAAAAATAAAGTTTTTGTGGATGGTAATGTATCTGAAATAGGTATTCCATGTAGTAACAGTACCCATACTTTCAGTATCATCTGTAAAACATTCCTGTCAAAGAATTGATACCAACATTATTAGACTCACAGTAATGTCTATATATGAGAATTTTGACACTTGAACACCATCATTTCTTCTGCTAACTCATTCCACATTATAGATTGCAGCACTCAGGTTGGTTGATAAGGCTGAAGGGGAAGGTAATGATTAGCTGAGTTGTCTTTGTTATAAGGACACGGATGATTTGAGATTTTCGGAGAGCTCTACTATCATTCAAAGAGTAACAATCAACACTTGTCCAACATTACCAGCATCCAACGCAGTCTAGTTATGAGTTATTTTTTTCAAAGTAGATTATTAAAGTGTTGTTAGATTTACTTCATAAATACTTAGGAGGATTTTTATTCTGATGAGATCAATAACAGAGAGGAAAAGATGGGGAATGCTTTAGCAAATTTGAGATTAAATATTTGATCTACATTTCACCTTTCTAAGTTAAAAACTAGGTTAGAAAATATTACCATTCTGTGAAAATCAAGTATCATTTTGAAAATGAAAGTACTTCATCCCAATTGTCAGAAAGGGAAAGTTTGCATCAATTCTTGTTGTAAAACTCAACTTTAGTTATGTAATTTCTATACTATACATAAAGAAGAGCAAAATACTACCTTACTCCTCTGTGCATTGTCTGATTCATACAAGGACATACAAGTTATGCAGGGCTTTCCTTTTTGCATAATATCTGACACATTTGTAAAATTTGATTAAATTCCAGTGAACTGCAATATTTAGAAACTGTGCCAGATGTTAAAATGTATTCTAATTTATTCTGTGAGTTATAACATTTCAAATGTCTATTTTATATAATTATTTGAAAATAACATACTTTTATGTTATGGCTTCAAATTTCATTTTACCATAAGTAATCTTAAAAGGAAATTAAAGTGTGGAAGATCAAATTAGTCTATATTGAAACCTCTACAGATAGCATTCAAAAATTATAAAAGATCAGGAAAAATAAAATTTGAAGGTATTGATACAATGATTTAAAGATGCTATTTGAGCTAAAAAAGAACATTTCACAGATACTCCAAAATGATATTCCACAGAGAAATATTGCATTAGGAATGACAGAGTCAGATAGAAAAATACATAAGGAGTATATTGCTCAAAACAATCCCAATATCAAAAGACAGATCAATTTAAATCAGCACACACCTTCAAGTCCTCTTCATTAATTTCATCAGTAATGTCCAAGACGCTGTCTTGAGACAAGCGCCTGGCGTAGATATCTATTTCACAAGACAGGTTGGTCTGAGGCACCACGGACATTTTTCTAACTGCTGTGCTTCCCTTTTTGTAAAAGTTTGGTCCCTGGTTCACAGAGGTACCTGTCATCAAGTTTAACACAGATTGTCTTCTCCTCCCTTGCAGCATATGGTCAGCGTTCAGCACATTACTTCGAGGTAGAACCATATCTCCTTGTTCTGAATCAGGTACCAGCGAGAGTCTCCTTTCTGGTGGGTCGTTGTGACCCTCCTCTATTCCATTGACTTGCGTTCCATTTTTTTGCACTATTGAGAATTTTCTGCCTGCGTTAAGCGGGTTAATAATTATGGAGTTCTTTCTTTTGTCATTAAAATCTGATGTCTGTTTAAAAGACTGCTGCTTTGCTTCATTTCGTGATCCCACTCCTTCTCCTTCAATGGAAAATCGTCGAAGAGTTTCGGTTAGAATCGAATTTCTTCTCTCTGCACTGAACTGATCAAAAGCATCAAAACCCATCAGCTTCGAGCTAAAATCTGGCCGTTGATCCTGAAGTTCAGAAAACGTTCCATAGAAATAGCAGCTCCCCTCATGTAAGATTAATATTTTGTCCGCAATCTTTAAATGTTCCAGCTTTGAAGTAACCAAGATCCTAGTTTTATTTGCCATCAATTTGCAAACACAGCTAGAAAAAGTGAAAGTTATTTACATGTTAAATATTATCAGACGTCGCTTTTATCACTTACACTTTCAAATTATTTGCTTATACATGTTCCCTAAGGTGGTCCCCCAAAATACAAAGGAAGTGACAAAGCTGAGATATGTGAAGAATGAGTACTCAAGTACATAAGTCAATCAAACAGTAAGGAAAGAATGGAATAATTTTCTGGTCAAACTAAAAAGCACAGTCCAACATGAAAGTGAAGTATTTCTTTTCTTTTTAGGCTTATTTGGGTCTTTTATTACCAAATCCAAAAGTATTAGGCCGGTTTCAAAACTTCAGGTATGTTGTGGCTAAGAAATTCACGGATAGCAGTCAGTATCCTTACTGTTTTGAGCTATACCAACAGGAGGTCTATGTGTTTGGCCAACCTGCTGTCAATCTCCTGGTCAGTGGGCACTTTTAGATCGCAAGTCTTAGCAAATATAAAAATGAGACAAACTATATATTTTTTGTAAATATTTATACTTATAAAGCAGATAAAAATTTCTAAATGAAAGTTTTTCTGGTAAACAGATACACCAGATATGAAGCCTAGCACACTGGGAATAACATCACAGAAAGTGGTGACATTGTGACTAAAGAGGGAGTTATGTTCACACTTGGTCCAGGTCTATTTTTTTACAATTAGCTATATTGTCCTACTGCTAACCAAAATGCTCACGCACTCGAATTCCCAAAAATAATCCTACCCAAAAGGTATCCAAAAAGGTACTATTCTGACCACTTCAGTATTTTTGTACTATTATTAAAATCATTATTTCATAATATTATTATCTTTACACTAATTAGAGTCAGATTTTCATTTTGTACCCATGTTTTACATTGGGCCACTTGATGGAATTCTTAAAAACAGTGTCTCAAAACATACAATACCTTTCAAATATTTCTTTTTCTGTAAAAATGTCTAAATGTCCAAAAGGAGAATCCAGGAGATACAAATCAGCATCCTTATACACTGCTCTAAAAAGAGAAAATGGATGTGAAATTAACTTTCAGTTCTCTTCTAAATTTACATATCTATATTTGCAAATGCATGCTTTTACCATTTTGTTTCACAATTTGTAAATTCATAGACTTTTCTACAGTGATAATGTGGAGCTGGGGTTCAACATTAAAAGTGACTGTAAGATACCTTTCAAGAAATAACTTTTTAATTACTTTCTATGTAATCAAATGAAGTTATACAGCTTTCCTATATACTATTTTAATGATCTATTTAAGGCCCAAATCTGATACTGTACATCCCGTTTGGATGTACAGTGATCACTTATTTACCCAAATGTGAATTTGTTACCTGCTGTAATGACTACTGACATTTCAGATCATAAATGAATGCCTGAAAGGACTCAGGTGCAGGACTTAGTTTTAAAAGTACTTTGAAATAACTTCTAGGCAGACAGGTGTGTTAGCAATCCACAACCTTGCAAACATTAACTTGAATGCCACTATACAATATTTCAAGGGCAGGACATGAAAAACTATTTATAGCATTAGTAGCTTAAGCTCTTTGTGCCTGGACATGGCTCACTAACACCTAAATCTGTGATTGAGAGGGTTTTTTTTCAATAGAAGCTCCAAAAGGTCCCTTGCTTCCCTTGCTTTCCTCTGTACATGTGAAAATCATAATGTGATATGAACCAGGATATAAATAGTAGAGAAAATCTAGATAGCTATATTTCAGAACCTTTTAAGACATTTTTAATTTAAACTGTTGTGTTGAACAATGTGAAGATATGTAACCATGAAAGAAAAACTCAATAATAGTTTATTATGTTAATAAACTAAGCAACCTTATTGAAAAATCCTCTGTCATGACTGATTTCATTGACTATATATTATGATGTAGTGGCTGCACAGTAACAAAAAGTTCATACTGTTCTTGGCATTTTCAGCAGCTAAGAAGTTTGCAGCTTGTTTCCTTTAATAATGGTAGCACTCAACTTCTTGCTGTCATTGGAATGTTGAACTTACTAGCTCTATATGATTAACCCTAGGGTACTGGGCCAGTGAGCTAACTCAAACCTGGGCACAGATTGTTTTCTGGGGGGCTTTTTTGTTGTTTGTTTCTTTGTTTTGTTGCTCACATGCCCTTATTTCTACCAGTTGCAGCTACAGGCATTGGCAGTATTCTGTAAGAAGCCTGAACTCAGGCAATCAGCATCCGCTTTTTTTTTGAAGGGATGGTTGGAGGCACTTCTATAAGGGATTCCAATTTCATATGACTTTGCCACAAAGTAGACCAGACACATTTCAGAACAGGCAAATAATGTTCAGATTGTCACCAGTCTAGGCAGGTCCAACTCAGGGTTGTAATCCCAGGTTTTCTTCCCTATCTTCCTCAAAGCCTCTTCTGTAACCCACACTTGAGCTTCTGCACATCTCAGTGAAAGGTGAGCTTAGATTGGAACCCAAACAAAATGCAAAGTACATGCAGCTACCACTTTTGGGACATTTAGTTCTTTTGAAAATAATAATAGCTAAAAATAAATAAATAATATAAATTCTATGATGCACTATTAAATGAGTTGTGACTACCTCAAAAGTGATAGGTAAGCATATTCATAACATCTGCTTCTTTCCTCCTCTCCTGCCTTAGCCCATGAAAGAGAATGTGTCATACCCCTTTCTCCCTCTCACAAATCTACTACAAGGATCCACACTGAAGGTCTTTATTTTAATGAATTCAGCTTTTATCTTACCCTCACATGCACATCTTTCATGAGATACATCTTAACATAATTCTATCTAGTATTTCTGACCACGGGAACCAACATAATTTACACTTTGCAGAGAAATAAATGAGGCCATTTACACATCAGAGAAATCAATACTGATGAAAGCTAAAGGATCCAGCTAAAATACATGACTAATTTCAAGCAAAACACTCTACTTTTATAGTTCTTCAAAATTAGACACTAACTTTGGAAGGCCAAATAGAGAAGGCTATCCCTCCATTATTCAGAGGTACTGATTAAATATTATTTTCCATTATTATTTGTACATCAAAATAATGTCCAAAATTAGCAGCAACATTAATCCCCCCAAATGCCATCTTGCACTAAGAAGAGAAAGATTTACCTAAGATAAGCAAAAGACAATGTTTCTGACATTGAACTTTCAAAATGTGGTGAATTTTACAGAATACTGATGTATTGCAAATTAAATTGCAGAGTAAAACTCATATTTCTGACAGTAAAATGAAGTTCCTCATAAACCTAGGACATATTATTTTACTGCAACTTGTTCTATACACATTTATGCATTTAGTCATGCCACTTCCCTTAAATATACAATGCTAAAATAGTTGGATGGTAAAATACTTACCTTGCCAGTGAGATTCGTGCTCGCTGGCCTCCACTCAAGGTGATTCCACCTTCCCCCAGCACTGTATAATCTTTTTCTGGGAACTTTGAAATGTCCTGTTAATAGATTTTTTAAGAATCAGACATGAATCTTAAAAACAAGCTACACATTAAATGGAAACAATAGCATACAGGCAACATATATGGCAATTGTAGAAAAAGAAATGAAACATCCACGCAGGATATTGCTTTCATCTGTTTACATAATCAGAAATGGTGTTTAAAGAAAGTATATCATTCTTCAACCTCATAGAGCAACAAATAGCTACCACATTTCAAGAATAAATATTTGTCTTAATTGCTAGATCTCTAAAAGCAAAGAATGTACCTTCATATAGTATCAATCCAAGGTGTTAACCCTCAGAGTGTATTTCATGTCAAAGTAAAAATGACAAATGTGCTTGTCACTAGAGTTAGGTAAAACAGGGAGCAAACTCTGGATCTGAAGACCTCAAATCCCCAAGAAATTCATACTTCAGCATCTGTATTAAAAAAGGTTGGCATAAATTTCCTTGTCAGCCTTGCCAGGAATGCTAACGGGCTAGGATTGGTTTAGTATCTACTACTGATTTAGTATCCAAGTCCTAAAGCTTGGACTTTAAGTAAGTTAGTTGTAACTTATGAATATGCTAGAAATGAATCTTTAGCCAGTGATAAAAACAGAACTACCACTTCAGTCTTGTGTGAGAGTTCTTCTTAGCAAAGAGGAAGAAAAGCTGACATAGATTTCACTGGCAAAGGAAGTCATGAGTTTTCTTGACTAGGAGTATTTAAGGGCAGAAAGGGAAGGTTCTTAAAAATCAAAATATTTCCTTGAAGCAAAGACATGAATAAGAGATGGTCTGTCTTCTCCCAGGCATTCAAGAGGCATTAAGAGGGAACTTAGCTGTCTACATGTACTGTGCCACAGGTGTGGCAATGCTGCTTCTGGGAAGTTACTAGTCCATCACTCTGCACATGCATCGTAAACACATTTCATACAGTTAAATCTACCTACAGATAGCTGATCTGTTTGGATGATAGGCATAGACATGTCACAAGGATCTACCACTTCCACTGGAAGAAGCTGTGTGATTGTCCCGCTGGAATTTTTTTCATCTCTAGGAATTTCTGCAGTTCAGAGTCAGAATCATGACTGAGGCAAAGCAAAGAAAATACACTAGGTGCACAGTTTGCTATCTTTCCTTGAGTAAAAGATTGAAAGGCGTGAAACATTTTGCAAGTATTTACCATGTCTGAAATCAGAAAACTTGTGCCTGTCACTTTTCAGGAAAGGCACATTTAAATTCTTCTGAAGTTTAATCAAATCTTTGTCTTGTATGAACACTATCTTGACTTTATATCAATAAAAAGGTAGAGAGCAAGTTGAGTAAAAGACAAAAAGGAAAATCTGAAGGAGAAAGACTAAGTCTCACTACAGCACTGTCTGGAAATCTATTATCTTGTCTGATTCAAACAGCTAACACAGGATTCCTGTTTTCAGCAGTGGTATCAAGGTGACAATAAGCACTTTCAGCTCATGCATGTGCAGTCCACATAACTCCCAGAGAACCAATCAGACTCAAGACTTGGATGTCAAGTTCCCTATATTTTCAGAGTTTCTATGTTAAGCTGTTCTCTAGAAGTTAACATTTCATATGAAAGTAAGCTATAATATGATTTTTATCACCTCAGCTGTGATTTTGATTGCTAGTCATGTTAGGTAGTCTTTGGCTTTTCAATCCTCTGAGGTATTGCAGAGTAAATAAATAAATAAAAATCTTGCCAGAAAAATATTTCCTTCTTCCTCCCTTGCAAATTGCCCTGACCTCAGGAACAGAATGAACAATACTGTGCAGACCTGGATCAGTGACAGATTAAAGGTCCAGAAGCTCAAGGACTAGAAATTGACTGCCTGATCCACAGGAAATGAGAGATTCTCTCAACTCTTTAATTTGGTAATAGCATGCCCTTCCTGACTTAGAAGATTCTGACCTTAAAATCAAGATGCTCTTATGTACGGAAAAGCCATTGCAGGTGGCTTTTAAATTCTCAGGTTAACTAGTTATTTTCCTCTTGTAGGAGCTGCATGTACAAATTTCCGTTACTAACAAAACAGCTCAGTTATTTTGCAGAAAACAGAATGTGAAAAACAGTGCCAATAACATTTTTAGAAGAAGATTTCCCTAACATGGCCAAATTGTTTTTCTATAGGTCATGAAATATTTAGAGAGAACAAGGCACATTTGTGATGACCTGCTCAGACCACCTGTGGTTTCACCATGCATAGAGGAGTAATATTACTCATCTGTAACCTTGACATTTACCTAGTCTCATCACCTGGACATTAGGATTTGTGCTGTTATGTATTTAGATGTCTGCATTTATTTCAACTGTTTCACATTTCTAATAGTACTGCTATCTGTGGTGTCATTCTTGGTTCCTGATTCTACTATTTCTTCCAAAATATCCTGGTGAAGAATGACTGGGCCTACTGTATCTTCTCCTACTGTAAACAAGGTGAAATCTAGACCAGAATTCCAGAACTTCCATTGTTTTAAATGGTGGTGGGATATCATCAGACATATTTCTTTGCAGGTGTGTCAACACGGAATTTTAATCAGATTTTTAATGAGTTCCCCTTCTGGTCTCCTCTACCCTTCACCTCAAGATAATATATGGCATGTAACAGACAAAGAACTTCAGGCTGTAATTATAAGAAGTGAAAAATATTTAGCAATTTTTTTCAAAGGCGTAAACAGAGTGAAGAAGTCCAATAGACACAATGCTATTTGTTGGAACAAGCATTACCTATTGTAAAAAAGTACATAGGGCTGGTCCAAATACATCCTTGCTGTCATTTTATGAAGGAAGTGAAATCAAGCCAGGAACAAAATTAATGTAATGATGCTGAACAGAATAAAAACAGCATATAAATGAAGTTTTCACTAGATTTTTCTCTAACATATCTATTTCTAAATGCTTAAATTAAGAAACTCATGGCTAAGTATTCAATAATGAAAACCTCTACAGTTTTCATCAACATTATTCACATTTGTGGGTGCTTCCAGTATCAGAAGATGACAAATTTCATGTTGTACACCCAAGGAAAAAAGCACTTCTCTTAATAACTGCTTGCATTTTTAACCTTGTAAATGTTACCTTCATCTACCGCACCAGCAAAGGGATGACCTTCAGTATCTTTGGGCTTGGTATAAAGATATAGAAGAATATGGCTGAGATTATTTCAAGCGCTATCCCTTTTCAGAGTTAATGAGAAATAGGTTCTCACCAAAAAAATAAAAAGGGAAACCTAAGAATGGACTTCACACTTGCGGTCTTCACTATAGAGATTCTTTGTCATCATATTATTTGATAGATTTACATGTCTTCCCACTAAGAAAAAAAATTAGTAACAATTAAAAGATAAAACTTAGCAGAAAATTGTTCCTAAAAAATATGCCTTGCAGCGGAACAGTTGCTATTGATCTACAAGTTTTGTATATCTTGCTTCTAATAGAGGCTTTCAGGCTTCTAATAGAGGCTGTCAGTTCAAATGACAGAGCATAGATATTTTACTTACAAGACTCCTCTTTCTTCCCTAAAGAGGTCCTTAATGGCTTAGACTTCCACCTCACTTCTTCTGCCTTCCTTCCACAAAAGATACAACAGTCTTGAAGCTAATGGAACAGAGCAGCAATCTTGGAATTCTCCATTTAATCTTCACTAACTCTTTTCTCTGGCCTACTTCACTTTCTTTTCTTTTTTTGTTTTCCTAAAATACCCTTTTTTTTTTATTATCCTTTACCATTCAAGCCCCTTCCATGTCTTTTTTTTTGTGATTGATATTCCCCATATTTATTTCCACAACTCCCAGAAAACCTCCATTCTCATTGCTTCTTCCATCTCACTTATACAATACTCCCTTTCTTCCCCTCTTCCCCTTTCTCTTCATGTTCACAAAAACTCTAATCCAGACTTTGCAAATCCCTTTCCGTAGTGTAGACTATTTGCAATAAATTAGAAGAAAAGTACTGAAGGGTTTTTGTATTAAAAAAAAAAGTCAGGTAAAGCTGAATGTGAATTAAGCCCAGCAAAGATGTCCAGCAGAAGCAAATTAATCTTTTATCTGTTTTCTCACTCACATGATAATTTCTGTACTTCTCAGGAATCATATTCAACCCTAATATCTCAAAGAAATAGAAATGAAACTGAAACATATCTCCAGCTTTCAATTCAGGGATTAAAAACATTAAAAATCTTCAGATAATGGGTTGGAAATGATGGTGCCTATTTTGGGCAAAAAGTCCCCATAATACACCAAGTCTTTCACTGCAACCACTGCATCACAGATATGCGGGTCTAGAAGCTGGCTGACTTTACATATTTTCTATCTTGCACTGGTGTAATCTAATGACACAAGCAAACTCCTCTAACTGAAATTCCTGTCAATGGTCCAAAAGTATGGGCAAACCAACTGTGAAAATGCTTACGCTGAGGGCAATCCCTGGGGAAGGAACTGATGGGTTGAAAGTAAACAGGTGAACGCAGACTCCTTAAAGCAGGGGAGTGTCTCACTTTGAGGAAAAAAAAAAGAAAAAACATGACTCAAAGGGCCAAATACACTGACTCCAAAAGTTTATCTGCAATCAAAAAAAAAAAAACAGGTTTAGCGGTACCACCCTGTAATATTTGATATTGCTATATTTAAGAAAAACACTTGTTGCACTCAATAGAGCTTTCCCCACCCCCTTCCCTGTGTTAGATACAGGGTTCTGAACAGATTATCTTGGATGTTGTCCTATCTTCTCTGTCACTTCTGAACTCATATTTAATTTTCTTACCCTGTGTTTAACCTACCCACATTCAGCATACCAACTACTTCACATTTCAAAAATTTGTTTCACAGGAATAGTTTGCCATAGAGAAAAGCGATTTGTCAGCATTTGTATGAGTTTTAGGTGAGGCTCAATTCTTTATAAATAAATCAACTGAAATCTAACAAACCCTCAGCTTCAGAGCAGAGTTACCTAAATAAGAAGATAAAACTTTTAAAAGTAATTTCTGATTTTGAAATAGTTTAAATAAACCTGCTTTTCTGACTTCTAAACCAGAAAAATGAAATCTCCAGTATATTCATGCTGATTACTCATAAGACATGTAAAAGTTATGAAAATTCTTCATTTCTTAAAATTTTTAACAGAGAATTTCACGAGTAGATAGGAAACTGAAGTATAAGACTTTCTCACTTAAGAGTGAAAGAACATATTTTTCAAATTTTTTTTTTTAGATTTTGGACATATCAGAAAAGCTCCTCCAAGACATTTTGTATCAAGGCCACAGCTTCTCTTTGAACTAGAACAGGTATATTGCAACATTTCATCATCTTAATTTGAAGACACCAAGTGTCTTAAAATTAGAAGAAATTTTTGAAATTCTTTCAAGTATTGCTTTTCTTGAAAGTTTTTATCCATAAATAGCTAACTTATTTAAAAATGAATATCTTTTTTTTTTTCCTTTATAGCTAACTACCTACCAATTACTATTTATTCCTACTAGTTAAGGGTTTGACCACTTTCAGATCATGCAGAGACTAAAGAGTGGAACTTAGCTCACATAACATCTATGGTGAAGATATCTAGGTTAGAGCATCTTACCTGGTCTCCCTGAAAATTCAGTGGAATGAATCAGGAAATTTATCTAAATTATTTTAGATGCTTGTGTTAGGATGGGATGAACTCCACCTTTAAATGTCTTCTATTTTCTCTGGCTATAAAGGGAGTCTAGGCAACTTGCTATCTACAATGTGGACATTTACATGATTAGGTAACCAGGGTAACCTCTTAATATCTTGTTGAGGATTACTTACTATAAAGTACTCTGTTTCAGTAATTCTTCTACTTCCTCTCTTCCAAACACTTTCGAAAGTGTCAACATCCCTTGTAAAGAATACACATAAAACCAACACAGAGTCTTCAGCTCACAGTCTGACTAAAGACGTCAAGCTGCCTCTCAGCTCTAATTGATATAGCTTACTATTGTACACTTGCAATCAGCTCCAGATGTGATATCCATGTAAACCAATAACATATCCACTGAGAAAACATATATCAGCACAAAGCTGGAGAAAACAGAGCTGGAAAAGTACAGTGGGATGTCCATTGTTAAGTAAGGATACGGGCTTCAGTCTTAGGACATCCTAGACACCCCACTAGACATCTGAGGATGAATGCCCACCTTTGAGAGGAGATGCCAAACAGACAGGAAAATGAACCAGAGCTTGACATGTTTGGTTGTCTCTCTATTTACTCACTTATGCTCTAAGTTCAGAACTGAATCTCCTGCATTTGCTGTGTAACAAACTCAAAAAAAAAAGACAGGATCTTTCCACAGATTTCTTTTGTACTATTTTAAGATTCAACTTTGCATGGAAATACTTCTTCTGTTAAACATTATCTTCATGGGCAGCTGATGGTTCTCAAATCAGAACATGTTTACTTTAAGAGTGGTAGCCTCTTATGTTCTAAAAAGGTAGTTTGCCTTTCTATGTTTATGGCATCCTAGGTAACCATTGAAAGATTGACTGAACTGACTAGGTGGAAAATATCTACCTTATCTTTCAAAAAGGTAGAAACAGAAGTCATAGCAGCATGTTTCAAAACTAAAGAATTATTACACCCCTTTGAAAGTAATACAGTTCTTGTTTATTTATTGACAGGAATATTATAGGCCTATTCCTGCAGTCTCAACTGGAGGAACACATTCTCTTAGACTGATTTTGTTCTAACACTAACAACATTAAAGTTGGAGATTCCTATTTCACCTCTCTGAAGGCTTTAGTATTTTTTTTTTTTTTTTACTTTTTGACATTTTAACCTAATTTTGACATTTATGCAACCCACTAATCTCTGGGAAAGTTGCACTTGTAGAACTTGAATTTAGTAACAAGTTTTCATAAACATATAAACTCATCTAGTGCACATGTCCAATCACTTTGGCTATTTAGCAATGACAGTAAGGAACAGTGAAGTATGCAGGACAGTTTTTCAGCGTTAAGTTTCTTCTTGCTTAACTAGGCCTTGATTTGAAATGGAAGGGAAAAGTTCACCTTCTCTTGTGAAGTGATTTTTATTGCTGGTGAAAAGTGCCCAATAAAAAGGAGGGAACACCTTGACAAAAAAATGTAGCATAAGCTGAGACAGCACAGTTTCATCTTATCTTACTTTTTGAGTGCTTTTAAGCTTGTCTATAGCCACTGCCTTTAAGAAGAATAGAGTTCAGAATCTGTACCAATTACATTTTGGCTTCTCTCAATGCTAGCATTGCATTCTGTGATGTCAAAGATAACATATTTGTGATATAGTCTTAGTGTGCTTGCTAAGAATTAAACCCACCTGAACAATGCATTTCAAAAAGACTACTGAATAAATGACAAACTGTAATGGCTACTGATTTGAGCTGGACTAGTTTGATACAGAATTTGAAAGTCAGTGCTTTTATATTTGTAAACTTGGATTTTAGCTTCAAAAGAGCTGTTAAATTAGGTACTTAAACTACTTCCTTGCTAAAAAAATCACTGTTTCTTGAGGAAAGAGGAAAAAAAAGAGGCAGTGGAGAAAAAACAAGCAGCACTTCTTGACCTCTTTGCAGATTATTTTTTTTCTGTGATATCTCACAGGAAGTATTATGTAACTAAAATATATTGGCATTACCTTGAGTTCAGCATCTCACAGAAGAAAGAACAAGGTTTATATCCCACTTGCACCTCACTTCAGCCACATTCCCTACGGGCTAGGCTTTCAGAACTATTTCTGTCAGCAAGGCTGACAAGAATATATTGGTAACTCTTACCTTTAGTCCCCTCATCTCAGCTCCAAAGCAGTCCTTCTGCTATTCTATCACCTTCCACTGCTTTTTGGTTAATCTATCTCATCTATTTCCAGATTCCAGAAAGAAGAATCACATCATAAAACATGATTTTACCTTCCCTAATGTGCTACTTACTCCCATTATAATCAAGTTCTGAATCATTTTATACATATAAAGTGTCTACCACAAAGAGAGGCTGTATAAGGCAGAATGTACAAAAGAAAAAAATAACTTAGATCTTAGTGCTTAGATCTGGTGAGTTTTGTTCACTGAATCTATGACACAACTGTCATTGTTCATCCTTTCAACAACTTGGACCTCACCCATTTGCACAGCATTGAACTCTGATGTCTCTTGCTCTCTACGTCACCCTCACATGTCATCAAAGTCTACAGACCTGTGAGGACCAAGAACCAAAAAAAACCCCTATGTCTGCTGCAACATGTGTGACTTCAGGTGGGACTATGCTCAAAGGAGCACCACTTAAACACATTTCTCATATGCAGACTAACACTACAGGTCTATTCTAGGATATCATTCTCTGCACCAGAACATAGCCATGCTCATGTGTGCACAGGACTAGTAACACATCCAATTGCTCACTGAGTCAAATAAAGGAGATGGCTTCATCTTCCCAAGAAAGAGTTTGAGGCCACAGAGCTTGAAAGAAAATCTAATTTAGCCATATATATACTTAGAGGTGTATTTTAACTGACTTTCAGCATAACCACAGTAAAGAAATATGTTCTCTTTCATCAGCAATTCATTGTTCATCTTGAAGAGCTCACATAAGAACCAGACTAGCACTGTTCCTACTTTCAGGTGGACTATTCCTAACTGCTTAGGAAAACTGAAAAGAAGAGGGCAGAGTAAACACATGAACACAGAAATTCTCTGATATCCTTTTTTTATGAAGGTCAAGAAGAAACCTCAACAAAGCACTAACCCTTCTTCTTATAATAAACTCCCAAAATACACACTGGGGAATAAGCAGGGTGTCAATATATGATACCCATAATTAAATCTAAGTCTTATTTGGTAACCAAGGTATGAAAACTAGGAGACTAGAAAAAGGAATAATAATAATAAAGAAATGCATTTGACTTCATTCCAGATTATTCCACCTCCTCTTCAGGCCAGCCTGATTTATTCAGCTTCAGTCCTGAAGCAAAACATCCTTATAAACATACTCGGTCTGAAATAATGACCCCTGCTAGGAGGTGAAGCATATCATTCAGCACAGAGCTGCATTAACGAAGATCAAAGCTGGCATGGTGGAGCCTATAGAGAGAACAAAGGAGCTCCGGCCTAGTGGCATGGAGACGTCCCCATCGTTAATCGCTTTCTGC
>NW_010578548.1:0-35291 GCF_000705375.1 Tinamus guttatus | reverse complement strand
ACTGGTGCAATGGGTTAGTTGTTGGAACTTAGGCATTAGTTACAGCTTTTAAAACACCTGAGAGCTACTGAGAGCTTAACACAGAATTCTCTCATCTTCAGAAGCTTTCAAGGAAAATTTCCTGCAAACCACAATCCAAACACAATCTGAAAGAGTCATAAAGATATAAAAAAACATTACTTAAAACATTACTTTATCGCTTAACTACATCCTGCTCTGAGATAAAATACAGTAACCTCATCTTATTTTTGAACAGACTGGCTATTGTTTCCTTGCTTGACTGGAACTAAAAGAAAATATGTTTCACTGTGTGGCCTAAAGAACGATTCTATTCAGTAAAGTTAAATATTCATTGTTTTGATCTGCACCTTACAGATAAAATGCCTGATCTTATGGCACAGCAACAGGGGTAAAAGGATCCGAAATGCTGGGTCCTTTCGTGTCTTGCAATGTGAAAAGATATATTTTCCTACACCATCCTCTAGCAACATTAAGCAAACACACAGATATTTCCACTTCATTGTACTAAGTATGGACTAGACACGGTATGAAGATTGATCCTGCAGTAATTTTCAGTGTGAAAATTTTGTTCACACAAAAATTTAGTTCAATTATTATTTTCCTTTAAATAAATCAGGCCTCTGGAACAAGGAGTTTTAATTTTCCTTGGAAAAATTTTCAATTTGAGGGGTAAAAGAAAGTATAGAAACTTGAAAAGCAAAATTAATCACGGAGAAAAAAAGTTTTAAAAAATGTGAAAATCTTTGCAGAAACAAGTATGTTTACATCTTTTCTTAACATTAACATGTTCATCCAGGTTATTAAACATCAACAAAGACTGAGACAGCAGACAGCAGATAATATTTGAATCAGCTCTAGTTGTCTAAGTTACTAGCACTGGAATGAACCATCAGCATATATCTTTAAAGTGACTGGCAATGAACTGACTTGGGATTTTACAAAATCTTTATGCCAGTTTGGTCTCATTAAATCTGAGAAATATTTTGCTTGCTTAAACCCTGCTTCCTGACTTACTTTGGGGTTTTCACTTGGGTTGAATTACAAGTCTTAAGAGTCCTAGAAGACTGACCTCTTCAAGTTGACAGGCTTTGATGACACTCTTGTATCGGTATTCATCATAGGACACACCAAAAATTATGTTTTCTTTTATTGTTCCAGGCATGATCCAGGAGACTTGAGGTGAAAAGGAAATTCTTCCACTGTGTTTAATTTTACCCTGTGAAGGTTCCAATTCTCCCATTATCAACATCAGAAGAGAAGTCTGAAAATCATTAACAGTTAGTTAATAAATCAGAGAATTGTAAATTATACAACAAGTGCTAAACAAAATGTGAGTCACTCTGCTAAGAAGTCACTTGAAAAATAAAAGGATGGTAAAACCTCTTGCAAAGAGGGTGCCTATAACCCCTGATCTAGTGAAAACTGCAATTAATGGAGATTTTCATGATATATATGTACTGAAAAAGACTCTGAAGTGAGCAAAACTTGATTCAGTGAATGAAAAAAATGTGTAAAATGTCTTATAAAAAAGGCACACTGCTTCAAAAGTCTACAGTTTAAATTAAGCTAAAGAACTTTCTCATCGTAAAATGTGAGTATCTGTAAAAGAGAGTAAGACATACATTCATAAAGCATTGGTATTTTGTGGAGAATGTTATTCAATTTTTAACACTATCAGGGATTATTTTGTTTGTTCCTTGTACAACACAATTCGCATTTACAATTTTGCTAGTGTTTATAAGCCCTTTATCTATTGCCTTGAAAAGTGCAATTTTTTTTGTGTGTATATAACTACTCACATAATCTCCTCAGTATAATCCAATTTTTCCTCTATAACTGTTAACTTATTTACGTGAATACATGACCTAAGCATATATACTGTTTCCCTTCATAAAAAGAATTGATTGCAATTTCAATACTGACACGTTATAATTTCAAAGTTAATCATTAGCTTGTAGTAACCTTGTCACACATCACTGGCTACTGGATCAAAGAATACAGTTGAGAAATACAAGGAAAAATATGTTACAGAGGCATTCCAATGGTGTTCTTATCACTAATAAACAGTCAACAAAGCTGGGAGGTAGCAGTCAAAGATCCAATTTTTTTTTCTAAATCACTGCTTCATGCTGTCAAGCTCAGACAGTCCTTGGCAAGCTATAGAATATGCAGGGGAATTTCTTTATGTTGGAGCAGAATCTGCGCTTTTCAAATGCTGAGTAAGAATTTTCTGATTTTGTTAAGGACAGCAATCCATATGTTTTGTACACTGAATGTTAAACTACCATATCTGTGCTGTCTAACTTGATGAAATGAAAGAACACCTAGCAGTGAAGACATGTTAAAGAGCTGATGTCAGGCTTCCTGTTGGTTACAGACAAAATATGTATGCATGCTTTTTCATGGACCTGATAATTCCTGGAATATACAGTAGCAACTTCAAATAACAAGACAAAAACCTTAAATTAAGGGAAAGAAATGAAGGAGGAAGACTCAGAGGAAGAGGGGAAAGTTAGTGTAAAATTGTATATTTCATAAATCTTTCAGGTAATATTATTAGCATAGCATTAGGATATACATACATCCTTTTTTGCTTTCTATTTGTCAATTTTATATTACAAGAATCAGTGTTTTAGCGCTCTCATTTAGTCCTGAGATTAATAGATACTGCAGAGGTCAACTGTTCTGTTAATTGAGAATCATCACTCCAATCTGCACCCCAAAATATCAACATTTCTACATGTTTGCAGAATTCTGTCCTCAGTCTTCTATTCTTTCTAATGGTAGCTAATGGTATTTATTGGTATCATTACTGAAGAAAAAAAAAAAAGATTAAGACCATAACTGAAATTGATGGGTCCCCTGTCATTGACTTTCAGCCCACCAGGAATTTTACCCAAGTGCAACTTTTGTTGTTTTGACTTTCACATCCTCTCAGAGGTCCCGCAAAAGGTCATCTAATTAGTTGCTATTAAATGTGAATAAGTGTACCACAATTCAATTTCCTGTAATGAAATTAATCAGATGTGTTATCTACAAACTAAATGTACTGGGGATTATAAATCAATCACAATTCTTCACAGAAAACAGAAGTTTTCTCAGCACATCCCATCTGATATGTCCTCCATGCCCTCCTGACTTCTCCTCCAGCCTTTCAAATGGAATTCAGGAGAGCCAGACCAACTTACGAACTGGAAAACAACTGACCAGTGTATGCAGGCTAAGTGTTTTTAGTTACCAAACTAACGAGTGTTTGGGTGCTTTCAGATTACTGACAGCTTTATCTCCAAAATTTTCCTTAAAATGTTGGCAAGAGATGAAAAATTTTCTGCTTTCACCTAGCAATCTAGATATCTATGCTAGGTTCTCCAGCTTGGTTTTTAAAGGTAGGGAGATCCTCAGCATGAGCACTAACTTTAAATCTCCACAAGAAAAACAAAGGGTTTGTATTATTCCTGCCAACCTCCTTTTATTGTGGATGGAAACATAGTTTGTCACTGAAATTGGTAATTTCTTATTAAGTCTGCGTTTCTGTATATATAGAAGAAAACAGCAAACCATTTTCATACTGGCCACAGCCTAATACTTAAATAACTTTTAGCCATTTTACTGAAACCTCTATTTTACCTATACATTCTCCTACAGCCACCATTTTCACAGAGTATAGGAATGGAAAAATACAGATAGGAAAGTAACAATACAGTAACAATATTTTTCCTAAAATAATTACTATTTTTACTGAAACAACAGAAATGAAAATACCTTGCCTGCTCCAGTAGATCCAGAAACAGCTAATAACTGTCCCTTCTCAATCTTGAAATTTATATCCTGAAGAACAGGAGAGCCATGGAATGGAAAATTACTGAAGAAGAGATTATTGTCAATGCTTGGGGCTTTGCTGTTGTTCTTTTCCTGTTTTGCTTTTACAAATATCTCTCCAATTCCCTGCAACATACATATATGAGTCTTGGTATAAACATAAACAATAAACAAGACATGCATATGCAAGTATATTGTACTGTGGCCTTGAAAAAGCATATGAACTTACTATTCTGACATTAGTTTTTCTATCTGTAACCTATTTATTACATTCTAAAAATAATATATATTCTGATATACATATTAGTCTTTCTCTTAATTTGACTAGGCATAAATGAAATTCACCTATGATAGAACTTTTTTTTTCCAAGGTTTATACAATGCTGGAATTTGATTCTGTTTTCAGATTAGTTTAAATGAGGAATAATTCCTTATTACAGGTCTTAGTACTTATTATAGGGCCTTTTCCAAAGCTTAAAAATTCTGCATAGTTTGATATTTTATATTTATTACTTATCACACATTCCTTGCCTCCTTATGGCTGAAGCCGGTTAAAATGAGAGTGTATAGTATTCTCATTTTAGAGAACACCACTGGAAAAAAAAAGAAAGAAAAGAAAATTACATTCTCTGTATTTAAATTTAGTCTTGGTAAAAGTACTAACCTCATCCCAGAAGGCCGTTACTCTGTCCAGCTCAACCTCAGTTGTTGTTAAATTGTATTCCAGTGCTTTATATTCTTCTTTTAACAAAAAATCCTATAAACCGAACACATTACAGAAAATAGTAAGGAATGATGGACACACCACACAAAGCTGTACATTTACCTACACTGAGGATAGTTCATATTTCTGGTAGTGCTATTCCAGTATAGTGTCTTAGAGGGAGCATACAGCTTACACAATATCTTTTGAAGGCGACAAAAATATTAAAGCTATTGACATTTTTATTGATATTGGAAACATAACTCTAACATTTGTTAATGGTTTAGAAGTATACCAAAACTTGACATTACCTTTATTTTTAAATCTTATATTGAGCAGTGTTACTCGTCTAAACTTAACCCATTCTAAACATTCTACGCTTTGTTTTGGGAGTAGGAACTGGAAAGTTATGCTCTAGTAAACAATGAAAAAAAAAAAAGTAGCTATGCACTCTTATCTTGTTTATTCTAAAACTACAAAAGTTTAAATTAATTAGGATCCATCAAACAAAACAGTCATTAGTAGCACCAATCAAAATGACAGATAGTAGTCCTGGTTATTGTAGCCCTGAAGTAGTCTAATTTCAAATGACAGTAGCCAGCAATCACATGCTTATGTTCTTTTCTGGGATAATCATTAGATCAGAAAAGGCTTCATGATCTAGAAAACATTGCCTAGCTACGTGGCAAATAAAATATCCTAGAGGACATATCTGGCCCAATGAACTCTCTAGACTCTTCAGTAAACTAGAACAGAGAAATATATGTATTGTTTATTATTTTTGTTAATGTCTGTGTATTTCTTGGGACACGTAAACAACAGGTGTTCTAGGATTACATGCTGTTCTGTATATGGAGTCTATACTAAACCTACCACAAAGAGATTACTAGAGCACTGGTGTAACTAACATCCACAAAGACAAGTATTAGACACAGTGGGGACAATGACTTGACAACGGGGCCTGCCAGTTCTGTGAAAGGGTATTGGATCTGCTATTTCAAGATGTATTTCAGACACATCACTGTCTACTGACACCTAAGGAATCTCAAGAGCATAAGGATTCAGTGGATTGGGAGCCGGTAAGAAACGCTTCTGAATGTCCAAGACAAAGATTCATGGCTAGATTGCTGGAAATTCCTGACCAATTAAAAATCATTAAAATTCAAAAAATCCAATATATGATTGGATTTAATTCAGTGTTCCAACTAATTCTGTGTTAAGGTTCAGCTTTCTAATTCAGATCTTTAGGTATCATACTGTTTTTATAACACTGAAATAATAAAATATATATTTTATTGAATGACATCTTAACATTTTAAAATTTAAAAATAATAACTGCATTAGGTTTTTAAAACCATTTTAAATATTCAAAAGAAATCCTGACATATAGACCCAAAGCAGAACAAAAATTCCTTTCTTGTGGAGTGATTTCAAAACAGCAGTTAAAACAGACTGAGCTCATGAGGATTCATCCTTAATTCATTTTGTGCATACAAGCCTTTGATGCTGGTACATGAGCAACAGATCTTGGTAAGTAAGGCCAGTAGCTGGTGCTGCAGTTATGATGAATGAAGTGCACATTTGCATAAGATGCACCATCTCCTTCTGTTCTTGCCACTACTAGCAAGGGAGTCAGATTTATGATTGCAACAACTGGTAGCTTTGGCATATAAAGCATATATCAATTTTCTACCTCCTTTACTGAATGAAAAACATCTCTTAAGCACCATAACTATGATTTTTTTTTATTAAGCTCCCTATTCTGCATTAAGTATGTTTAACTAAATGTCCCCATTTCAAAATCAGCAGTGTGCAGGTAATATAAAACTGTTACGGTTAGGCTGTCTGGGGAACTATATACCATCATCAAGATTTATAACGACATTTCATGGTGTGTAGTCAAAGCAATATATAGTATATCCAAAACTCTGCATAAATGCTGTGATCTTTTGTTGATCAACCAACAAGATAACATGCTATAAAGAATTAGCTTACGTACTTGGGATGATTTTGGTGCATGTACCCTACCTGTATTTTATTTATTGCTCCAATAGAGTCATACCAGGTCTGTACAGCCCAGGGAAACTGCCTGGTCACTGTCATTCGAAGAACAATGCAGAAGGAAATGGTGGTAAATATTTTTCGGAGAATAATTCCTTTAGTCACAGCGTATGGAAGCACAGCTAAAAACACCACAAAAAAACCCGAAAAGAAGAAAGCTGAGCTGTTGAAATATCTCACGTAAGCAGCTTTTCGGGTTAGCTTCAGTTCAGTTCTGTTAAACAAAAAACACAAACAATTAGTGTACAATTCCACAGTTTATATCTTACAAACCTTTTGCAAGGAGGCTTATTTATTTTCAAAGACTACAGTTAGAAGGCAAGATTTAAAACAATTTTTTGGTCCTAAAAAATAAATGCAGCCCCAGTTTAGGCACCAGTTCAGGGATGTCATACAAAATAACCACCATCTATACCCTGATTTGGATATCTTAGAAATCTCATACCGCTACACTTCCTAACAAAACCATACTTATGCATCTAATGCCACGTTGGATAATACTCTCCAAAAAGCAGGATCCCCTACTGAACTGAAAATCTAGATACAGTAAGTCCTATGGAAGATAATTTTGTGGAAGTAAGATAATCTGAAGGGTCAATTTACCGTAGATGATCATACAAATGCTAAGAACCCACAGCAGGGTAATCATTATAGTGTCATCTCCTTCTGCAGAACCAGCTCTACCAACAGCCTCACCCAAGAAGTAAGTTATTAGTCTAGCTTAGCCTTAAGAGGTAGAAGGCAGCGGATCTTTCTCTCTTTCCTGCTAAAGCTTAGATACTGTGCAGTTAGGAATGCAACTAGTGATTACTCTCAAGCTACTTCTGTAATTTTTACACATCTTATAGCAATCTATTAAATAAAAAGAGAATAATCCAGGGAACATAAGTCCTTTTCTGAATTGATGGTCTTAACTCTAAAGAATTGTGCTAAAGGAACAGTTTGCAATTGATTGGTCTTCTTTTGACCCCATTCACTTCACATTCCTAGAGTCCAGTTGCTCAGCTTTGCCTGAACATAGGTTCTTCTGCTGCAGTGTAAGAGAAGGGTTTTCCACTGAGCTGAGGCTAGAGATGGAGCTAGAACCCAAAGTGAACACTTGCTGCATGAGTGCTATAGCCACCAGATTGTACAAGAATTAGGAATCACACTGGTGAAGGCAATTCCCGGCATTGTAAAGGATGAGCATCATAATCTTTAAGTATCTCTCATTACTGAGACAGTTTCTGCAGGCAAAGCAAATCAGGATCTCAGAACTTTTTTCAGGCCCTTTCTTCAGTTCCACGCTGCATGTTTACAAGACTTTCACTTGCACCAGTCATCACTTTTGTCAACAAAGCATTTCTAAAAGTCTCTGATAGAAACCCCAAGCTCAATTTTGAAGAAGGCTCCCCAGCACTTCTTAAGGCTGCACTTCACAGGAGAGGCATGAAGACAGTAGCCAGGCATGCAGGTAAGCACAACAGTTGTAGCCACTGCCCTAGAAAAAGGGCCTTATGAATCCTCCAGAGTTTATATGAGACTGCGGGTGGCAGCACTGAATAGGCATAACAAAGATTTTTGGTTTTGCTGCTTGGCCAGATCCACGCGAAAGCCTATGCAGAAGCTACCAAAAATCCTACCACTGCTGAAGTACACGGAAATTACTTTAAAGAGGAATACGCTAATATACTAGCTAGAGGAATATACTAATATACCAATATACTAATCATTTTCAGTGTGTTCCCAAGAAAGAACCACAAGCAAAAGTTTTCCAGAGCTGGATCTTCTTGTGAGCTGGGCTTCAGTGCTCTGCAAACTCGGCACTCATTTAGGACTCACCCAGCTGAAGCCATATGGGCTCCCAGAGTGATGATGTAAGAGACTACAGGTGTCATATGTGTATAGAGATGAAGCAAGTTTTGAGAGGCATCCTGCCTTTCAATTCAGTATGTTAACTATAAAAAACAAAGTAAAAGGCCAAAGGAAAGAGTTGAGTACCAAAATGCAGCAAGCAATCCAGAGTACTTGTATGAAGACTTGGAAAAGAAGTGTGAAGAGAAATTTAGCATTGAGAGAAACTGAGGAAAGAAATCACTATCAGTATGAGAAAGCAAATGGAGGAGGAAAAAAAATTACACTATTCCTGAATGAAATTTATAGAGTAAGGAGTCTTGAGATTTGGGGTTCAGAAATACAGCAATGAACACGTGGACATCATTTGAAGATCAAGTTAGAACTTTTTCTTTCCCCCAAAAAATAAGAAAGAATAAATTCTGCAAAGAAAAAAAAATCTTTTCCCATGAAAAAAGATCAATCTAAGTCATACAATTTTCAATGGGAAGAAAACTTAAGTGAGCACTGTGTTAGATTGGCAGGGAAAGCAGAAGATAATGTCAGATATCAAGTAAATGTGAAGATATTTTCTTCAGAAATCATGTAATAGCAGGGGGCGGTAAGGTTTCCTTGTATCAGATGAACATTTGTCAGCAGAGTCTCCCACGCTTGTCCTTTGGGAAAAGCTATCAAAAGTGATTTAGAGGAAATTTAAGGAATTTCCAAGGCTTCTTAACACTTTTCTCCCAAAGAAGTAAATGAATTTGTCCTGGTACTGACACCAAATTCTCAATGACTAGGATTTGGCTCACTATGTTCATGTGAGCTTAACAACAGGGACAAGAATGATACCTTTTTTTGTTCATTCACTTTTAATAGTCATATTCTATTAATATAAGCTCAGCCACAGCACCTTGGAAAACTCGTAGCTTGGAACAACCGATGTTCACCTTTAAAAAGTGCCTCTAGAAGACTTTTTTTTTAAATATAGTTTCTAAAAAGATTGTCAAATATAGAAACAAGGAAGGAGTAGAGAAAGCGCAGGAAAAAGTCAATGACAAAGCAACACGAATTAAAGTGAAAAGTACAAATGAAAATCTGGTGAAAAGGCAAAAACTGAATTTTGGAGGAAGAGTCAGGTCTGATTTTTGTAGCAAGACACTTCAAAAGAACAAATTAGTTTGTCATTGAGTTAATCTAAAAAAAGAAGAAAAAAGCTTTCTAATACAGTAATGTGTTGTTATCAGTGAGACCAATTTTGAAACACTATGGCCCAATTCACCTTTGGGGAAGTGTTCCTTGATTATCCAGTGTATGTCAAAGATGTCCAAATATCTCAAACATTATAATACATTTGGTGTCGAGTATGTAGATACAGTCTCTCACATCACACAGACTCTTAAAAACTGCACGTAGACTGCACACTGCTGTCTGCTTTTGCACTGACACCACCACAGCTGTCTGCACAAATACATGAGCTTGCACTTCTTTACTTAGAATAAGGATGGGCCTTCTTCTGGCAAGGTAAGGACACTTCCAGCCTTGGACTTCCCCTCTTCTAGCGCTATGCTAGGGCACAGAGGAACAATCTACTGTTGTGGCTTTTTAATTACCTAAATATATTGCATTGCCCATAAAAATGAAGATATGTTTATTCAGACAGCTGTTATAAATAGCACAATTAGTATAGATTTAAGACAGCAGACAGCAAGCAGCCCAAAGTGCTGCAGCTATCCAAGGGGGTTTATCTGCAGTCAGCTTAAGGCTAGAAGTGTAAAGGCACAGGTAAGCCAAGTTTATAAAACCAAAGCTGTTTAAATTGGGTTGCATTAGAAAATGCAACTTTGGTAACAACTGAGTTATAATGCATTGTTGCTCAAATAAGGGTATGATTTTACTCATGCAGTCTCACTTCCTACCAGCTTAAGACACCTACTGATTGGGAGCCCTGCAGAGCCGGCTCAGCAAGCAAAAATCAATTGAAACTCTAACATTTCCAGTTTGACCTGCTCTGGTGATGTCTTCAACAAATGACCTTTTGGATCACTCCAAAGAATACAATATTTTGGTGCAAGGGAAGCAAAAAAGAGAAAATAAGATCTTGTAGTATTTCTATCACTCTTCCTTGTCTTTTAAAAATCAATGCATCATAAACTATAGCATTACAGATTTCACTATAAATAATTAAAAAAGAAAAACAGTATATAAAGTGATAGTTCTTTTTCCACGTCTTTGGTAGCCACTTTGCAAACATACATATGAATCTTAATTTATTTCTACAGGAGCTACTCACAAGATTTGGTCTAAAATCTCTTAAAAGCAAAGCAAGACTAGTGCCACCAGATGAATTCTAATCTGGATCTATTCTAGAACTGGAATTTCAGACCTGGATTCACACTGAGTTTTCTCAGAGCTTTTAAAGTAAATCATTATAAAATTTAAGAATTTTCTTATTCTGATGATAGAGAATGGCTGTCTTTTCCTGGATTGTCTTTCAGAAAGCATAATAGAAGCAGCTGAACAAGAAGGTGTTTGTATAATAATATTTCTTTTATTTATGTGATAATAAGATTCTTATATTTCTTTCTTTTCTGTTGTTTTCCCAATCACACACCTGGTACAGAATTCTAATTCTTTCAAAGGAGCTAAACAAGCACATTGGACAGCTTCAGTGCAGCATCACCTATTAATCAATATGTCACTTCTCCTCCCTTCCCCCAGGACTTGCTATCTGTAATGAGTGCCTGGTTCTCATAGCTCTCAGCTAGACAGGTTAGCTCTTTTACTTCCTTTATGCTTCTGTAGCTCTGGTACTTAGCTTCCAGATCAATCTCAATGTTAATTGAAATGATAAGCATTATACAAGGCTATCCACAGACAATAAATGTTAATGTAGTTGTACAGAACAGATACATGAGGCTGTGTGACTTTAATCCTTACACAGATAGTGAGTAACATGCAAAGAAAGCTTTATTGCATTTCTCAGAAAGCGGCTGCGGAGGCTTCGTACTGTTTCCTCCATCTCAGAATAGGAAAGTTTGTAAAGCCTTAGGTAAGCAACACAATAGGGCTTTTTATTGTACGACGAGGATGGGGTTGGCCAGAAATAAACACAGATGCCGCAATTGTTTTACCTGTGCAGGCTAAACACTCAAATATCATTATAACAAATGAGGAAGCAAATAATAAAAAAAAAACCCCTCCATAGTTGACAAATCGGGAGAAAAAACAGGTTACAGTGTGGGAATGCATGGTTAGTTTATGGAGGATTAATATTTGTGTGCTTTGCTTCTTAACTAATATGACCACAGATGCTTTTCATAATCACCTTTTTTTTTTTGATCATGTAGACAAGTTTGACTGACAAATCAGAATACTTACTCACGAAGACTTTCAATCATCTTTTCCATTGCATCTTCCCAACAATAGACTTTAACTGACTGTATATTTTCAATTATTTCTGAGGTGATGACAAGTCTCTCATTGATCTTTCCTGCTCTCTTATCCCTACAAAGCAAAAAGCCAGTAGATCAATTTTCATCTATTTCATTGTGTAGTTTGTATCATACCACAACTTTCTTAAAACTTTTCACAAAAAAGTTGTGAAAATTTTAACAACTTTTCTTAAAACTCCTGTCAAATACTCCTATATTTAATATATTTATCCTGATAATATTGTGAAACACATGAAAGGAAATACCTAAAACATAGTGAGTTTAACTAAGGAGAAGATAAAACCTCTAATAAGAATAAATTAAGTCACTAACAACAAGTTTTCTTTCTTCTATGAAGTTTTATCACTATTTACCATCACTATTTTATCACTATTTATTTTCACATTAGACCTTTTATATTTTTATATTTAGACAGCTGCTGCTAAGTAAGTAAAGGCTTGTCTCAACTTCTCTGCCACATTTAGCATACTTCGGAGTCATCTTCTGTAACAATGTAATAACTACAAATCTTTATTCAAGTGGTATAATCTTCATAAACTAATGTGTTTCAGGCAGAAACACTGAAATATTCTAAAACAATATATTCACCTGTATTTCATCATCCTTCGTCCCAGCCACGCTTGGAAAAGGACTAAGATTATTAGAAAAGCAAGTCCAGAAAATGCAGAAGCTTGTAACATTTCCCAGAGCAGTCCCATCAGCAGTACCACTTGTAAAGGTGCAATCCATACAAAATGAGCCAGCGCAAGACCCTGCAGAAGCCCACAGGAGAAAATAATAAAAACATAAATTAAAGATGCGTTCTGAAAACTACGTAAAAAGGAAGAAGTTGTTGAAGTGACTTTGAAAAATGTATGGAAGAATTGCACAAATTTTTTACCAGTAGTAAAACCAGTTTATAAAGGAGGATTTGTGATTCTGAGCACATAGCATTCTGGGTGTTGATAATGATGATAGCACAGCAACGCATACACATTCTACACCTAAGCTTTGATTTTTTGCAAGGCAAAGTTCAATCTATAATTGTCTCTTCACTATGTATGTACATGAGGAAAAAACAGCTGTGTAAAAGCAAACAGATATGCTATCGACTCTCACATTTTCCATCACTGTAAGTTGAGAAAAAGTCACAAAAAATCTTATAAGAATGATAGAATGATTTAATTTTATATAGGAAACTAATATTATTAGAGAGAAGAGTTGACTATTATATGAACACAACTAATTCAAAACAGATTGCTGCCATATTCCTTCATTTTATTCTATCACTAGATGGATTTTGGAGTGACTCCTGTGATCAGACTGAGAAACAGCACCTGCAGAGAACTCCGTACTACTGCAGCTGCGCTCCTGCCAGCACCTGGCCTAGCTTGCTCAGTGCTAGCTCTCATCACTGCATATAGCAATACAGTTTCCCTGACATCAAGTTTGATGTTATTGAAAGCATATTTCATTCTATCAACGGGGCAATCAAAAATACATTCTGAATGGAAGTTAATGGAGTCTCTAGCCCCCAAAACCATTAGCAGGGACTTATCCCAACTTTAACGAAAGCAAAATTTCATGAGATTTCGAAAGTTTCATCTGAGATGTGTTGGAAATGATTCCTAATCAGGTCCTACATTAATACATACTCTCGTTTATAAGAGTGGGTAATATTGACAATAAAATGCTGAACATCATCCAGCTCAACAGCAGGCTGGTTCACCTTAGTGAAAGGATATGCCAGCAAGGATGAGAGATTGAGGGACTGAATTAGTTGTGTTCTGACCACTTTGAAACTGACTGTGTACCCACAGAAGTTTCCCAGCTGATTTGTACTGGATGGTAAAACAAGCGCATTTTTAATGGTATACCTAGTTTTTATATTTGTTTTAGTAATCAGTATAGGAGATAAACGACGATACAAGAATCAGAATGAGCATTTCCATTACCACAGGCTAAAGCCTGCTCTTAAGATAGGAATGTAATTTCATTTTATATTTACAGTCACTACAGTCACTGAAGTCCACAAATTCTTCTCCTTCCTTACTATTTGTCATGAGTGGTGTGATTTCCTTTGTTTGTTTTTGATAGTTTAGCAAATGAACTAACAATTAGAAACATACCTCATCAAATTTGTTCAGATTATTGGAAAGGAGACTGACCAATTGTCCAGTACTTATTTTGTCTAAGACTCTGCTTGACAGTTTTAAGGTCTGTAAAAGAAAACAAAACCAAACAGAGATAGCTTTGTAACTCAATCTTATAAAACCAACTAAATACAAATAAAAATACTAAGCAATGGGACAGTATTATAAATACCAATTCACTTATCAGCTTTCTGCTATAAAGAAACAATCTCATTAAACTTGTTATTTATGTCACTTGAGTTTAATATAGCCATTAAATTGCTTCACAAATATTGATTTGATACAGCCCTTGCTTTCTGTTGCATATTTTATGTACATATATATGCAAATGCAAGTTTTAATTAAGCATGCATGCTGTGCGTGCTGTGGATCCTCAAAAATCCCCTACTGTGCGTCTCTTGAAAAAGATTTTCTGAAAGATGTTTCCATAGCGAGCTTTATATTAGAATAACTAACACATCTACTTAAATTAGCTGCTGCTTTTGGTAAAACCAAACACCGTTTTAAATATTTGGATTTATGAATGTACAAAGCATTAGTGTCTGTCAATACACCATGTTCTCACACATCAGGTTCTCACACTTTATCATTCAAACTTGATCCCTTCTATATTATATTTTTTGCTTAGATCTTTGCCTCTAATCCTCTTTGAAAACATTCTTTGGCCACCAGCATACATTACTTTTCTTTTTCAATATAAGTGCATAACAGGAGCACAGCAGTAGCATAATTAAGACCTCTCAATACATATCCAGAAAGTCTGAACTCACGCAGAGGCTGAATTCAGTCAATTCTGCTGTACATGAGCAATTAATTATTTAAACTTAGAAAATGAATAACTGTGGGAAACTAATGCTAGCCATATTATTGTGTACTTTGCTTAACAAAATTACTGATTTTTTTTTTTAAAAAAGGGCCCAAAAACTGTGTAGACTATGTAGGCTATGGAGTATGTGTATTCAGCTTTAAGTGTAAATGGAACAGTTACCTTCTTATAAATCAAGCTAAACATGGCTATTCTCATTTGCATCCCTATATGATGAAGACCAAATATAGCAGGGTGTATGAGCAGTGTTCTCACAAGGAAGAGAAGGCACAAGCCAATGCCCAAGTAGTAGGCTATGGATCTTTCATGGGAGTTGTCCGGATCATAGGAAGCTATTATTCTTCCTAGTAAAAGGGGCTGCACAGATTTGGTGACTTCCTGCAAATGGAAACAAAAGATAATAATTATTTTTTTAATGGCTAACATTTTCATTGTAAATCGTAGCCACAAATACTTCCACTATCACAACTTACATGAGGAGGCTGCATCTGTTCACTGTGCAAACCAGAGAAAGATGCAGTAATTCAATGGTAGAAGACAGCTCACCACTTAATTTGTGATCCTCTTGCAACTTCAGCAAAGCAAATCTAGTTCATAAGTTTTGTTTGGTTGCCTTCTATAAAAATGGCAATTGGGATGAGTTTTCACACTTATTTTTCAGGATTGTAATGCATTAGCCGCATAACATGATTGAATCATGTCCATGAAAAATGAATGATGAGAGGCATAAATGGTAGGAGAGGCAAGCATTAAAAAAAAAAAAAAAAACCTATCGAGAAACCAGATCCTCCTGCCCTGCCAGTTCCAGCACTTCCCTTTCCAAAATGGACAACATGGTACAAAATAAGAGCAGGAGAGGAAAAAGAGGGAACATCACATTGGTAAACTTCAAGACACCAGAAAGACCTGCTTGTAGCTCTGTCTTTATCTTAGCCAGCTATTATGTGTCTTCAATCCCTTTTTCTGTTCTAATTAAACTCGACAATAATTATCTCGTTGTTGCTCTCCATTTACATTTCTTCATATCCTGATTGATCTTATTTTCATTCCTATAACCTTACCCTAATCTCTCTGATTTTTTAATCTCTTTTTCCTCCTCCAATCTGCAAAAATTATCAGTGCACTAAGGTCTAACAATTTACTTCATCTTCTGTATGAGTTTCTGAAGGGCACAAAATATCCACGTGCCCCTTTCCTTGATTCATTGTTATAGTCAGTGTAAAAATAATTAGTGCTAAGAATCTGTACATGTCTCCTCATCCTTCTTTCTATTGTGTCTGTTCAATCTTAGCAGAAAGTGTCAGAAACTTCAAAAATAGCAAGCATATATTAAATTTGCTTGCATATAGATGTGTTAAGTTGTCAAATATTTATTAGTATTTTCACACACAAAACTACACAGACGACAATACAGAGAGACAGAGAACTGAGTTGGTGAAGGTCAGCAAAAATACATGTTTTTAGTAAAAAAATTGTTGAGTGAATCACCCTTAATTTCTTTTCTCCTTTAGGTTTATTTTGGTCTGTCATATAGCAGAAGTCCAAACTATCTCTGCAACTTGTGCTGCATTCTCTTTTGACTACCACTGTTATCTGAGTTGATATTTATCTACTTTGCCATAGAAGGGATGAAAATATGCATCTTCACTAGAATACCTGTTTTGTGCACTGTTTTTGCCAGATTTAAAACAATTGCACACCAACATAAATTCTGTAAACCTGGAAACTGACAAAGACTTCAGTGTTATTAGTAGGCAAAGGGAGGAGTGTTTATTAAAACACACATAACCTACAGCAGCTGTGCTTAGACCATATGTATCCAAAAGCAGCAAACCAAGACTCCACAAAACTCACAAAATACAAAACAGTCACCTCTCAAGGACAGTGCATTGCTTTCATACTCTCAGAGATCTCAAGATAAGCTTTTGTATATATGCTTAAAATAGCAAGGGGTTTTTTTTCTGTATTTACACTTATTCCACCAAAAACCTTATGCTCTGCAACTGTGTTTGTTGTGAATATAAAGGCATTGCATGCTAGCTTTCTTGAAAAAGGTGATTTACAGAGTCTATGAGTAGAATAATGATTGGTGGTGTGCCAGATTAGTATCTCTGTTAGTATAAAAATCCACTGTTTTACAATTGTGTTTTATTAGGTCATGTACTAAAGAAATTATTATCCAGCTAATATACAAATGAAAGCAAAATTAGACTACACATAGTCTATTTAAATGGCTATAGAATATCCAGTTATAATAAATGAAAATAATAGAAACTGATACACCATATAAAGTGATAGAATAACCTGCTTAAAAAGGATTGGAATTTATGTGTCTAACAGGAATCCAGTTTTCAGCAGTCTGCTTTTTCCTTCTCCTGCTCTTACTCTCTCCTCTGCATCCACTGTAGACAACTGAGAAACTCATAAATGTTCCCCCCTCCCCAGAAATCCTCATCAAAAGGTGAAAGGTCATACGACCTGAAGAGAAATAATGATACCATGCTGGATGGATCTCTGAGCTGACCTGGGATGACTGCTCTTAGGCAATAGGAACTTACAAATTATATATATTCTGAATATGCTGAATCACCCTGAATTGTGAAAACGATAAAGCGCATTTCTGTTTTGGCCTGTGCCCAAAGAGCGCTTCAGTATTTCATGCACCCCCGCCTCCAACGCATACATGGGACCTATACGTGAGAACTTCAGGAAATCCTCGTTAGCTTCCCTTGGAATAGTATACTGAAATCATTTCCAAGTTAATGTTACCAGCCACCTTGCCTGAATGGAAACATACATTTCACAAAGAGGAATAAAAGAGAAAAAGGTATATGGAATAAGACCAATCTGCACAGCAAGGTCCTCAGTTTGGTAGCCAGTAACTCATCAAAAAGTAAGGTTTTTAGTTCACCACCATACCATTTTTCTTTAAATTGCAAAACAGATGGCTGCTGGCAAGGTGAAACATGGAAGCTGTTTAGAGCAGTAGGGGAGCAGATACACTCAAGTGAACCACTTCAGTGCACCTAACAATTTATGAGGGAGAATCGTAATACTCTAGGGGGCCAGAGTGCAAATGTCCACCCTTCAATAACATCATTACCTACAGTGCATGAGGTGAAAGAGAGAAACATAAAACCTACTAGACCTAATGAGAGCAAAGCTGTGATACTAGTTGCAACAACAACTACACAAACAGCAGGGATGTAAGCAGAGTTTAAAACATGCTCAGAGAAAGGTGCTATGAAAATGGCTCGGAAATTAAGCGTTAAGCAAGAGAAGAGTTGATAGGCAAGAGAAAGTTCAAAAGAGTGCACAACTTGGTTCCACCTCTGCCAATAAGGCACAACATCCTGTCCCAATTAAAATTAATGGCAAAGCTCCCACTAATTTCCGTGTGAGCAGGGACTGAAAAGAACACCAGCAGCTTTAGCAGCGAGATTTTCCTCTTGCAGCTTTCAATAAAATGAGGTGTTTTATTATCTCACAATGAAATCAAGAATTTGTGCCAAGATTTAATCATTTCATGTTGACAGAGATTTTGCTATCTGCGTGTGCATTGCATGCTTTTTACAGAAGTCAAAAAAAAAAAAGCACAAACTCACAAATTCTGCTCTACTGTTACTGTTCTCATCCAGATTTGTACTCAAGTAAAGAAAAAGTCTGCACAGAGACTTCACCTTTGCACAGCTTCACACATTTATTTGTCTATGCTGTGGAAAAGGAAGTTATCCCCCAAACTGTCTGCAAAAGTCCTTAGACACTACTTAACTTAATTAGAATACGTAATTATGATAATAGTTTCAGTGGCCGGAATTTGCAGGAATACCTAATTAAAGTGTACAATAGGCTAAATCTGTGGATCTGCTGGTTTTTTTTTAAATATAACACTGAAATGAACAAACAGTCACTGATTCCAGTGATAGGACAAGGGGTAATGGGTACAAATTGAAATACAGGAGGTTCCATCTCCATGTGAGGAAGAACAACTTTACTGTGAGGGTGGCAGAGCACTGGAACAGGCTGCCCAGAGAGGTTGTGGAGCCTCCTTCTCTGGAGATCTTCCAAACCCACCTGGATGCCACCCTGTGCCACGTCCTCTAGGTGACCCTGCTTGAGTCAGAGGGTTTGGACTAGATGACCTCTACAGGTCCCTTCCAACCTCAACCATTCTGTGATTCTGTGACTCTACATCTGTTACAAACATGAGGAAATAGGTTGAAAAATTAAAGGCAGTAATGAGACGGCAAAAGCACAAGAAAAGGCAGAAATGTGTAGGACTTCTTGAAGGAAGAATCTTGTCAGAGTGTCACCAAAGAAGGTGAACGCGTACAGAGGGAAGCGCTCAGCTCCGTAGCAAGAGGAAATCAAAGAGAATGAATAGTAACAATGGTGACGTAGGTAGCTGGAGTTTGCCCAAATTTCCAATGGCAGTTCCATGTAAAGGAAAAAGAAGAGAGAGCAGCAGATTACTGGCAATACATGGGAGCAGAAAAAGAAATCTGTGCTGAAAACCATCTGAAAGATTCTAAGACAAGGCCATATATATAAAAAGGAAAGCTCACTTTCCTGGACACAGTGCATGAGAATGAAACAGTATTTTCAGAAGAAAAATGAGTTTGTATCTTCTCCTCCACTTCTTTCCGTCTTCTCTATCTTCTCAGTATCTTAAGTATTTAACAGATGTTTCTAAAATTGAAATCCTGCACAAGAGATTCTACAAAAAATACAAATCCCCCCCCTAAAAAAAAATGTGCTTTTGATTTATTTTGGGGGACTGCAAAGAACCCTGATTATGTTTTTCTCCTTTTGCTACAACTTTTATTCAAAGAATAGATGATAGATGCACAAAGAATAAAAAAAAATGAATATATCCTAGCATCTGATACCCGAGAAAGGTACACTGAATTTATACTTAAATATTGAGTCAAACGTTACTAAACTGATCATTTTAGTTGTGGGGGGGCAATTATGATCACCTGTCCTGACAGCCTGCTTAGCACAGGCTACTGAATCACAAAAGGGCTCCTACAAAACTCAGCAACTCCCAGCTGAGCTAGGGCATATACCTGAAAAACACAAGACCTTTATTTAAAGATGTCATCCGGCTTCCAGATTTATCTCCACATCTGCCCAATGTCCCACCAGTCCTGAAATCCTACTCCACACTAAATAGTTACTACGTACTTTTGACACTGTCGGCACCGTCTCTGCAATGTATCAACTGCTCCAGGGTACCTGCCGCAGGAGCAGGCACTCAACAACGTGCCGCTGTGTAAAGCAGAGCCTGCACTTCCCAAACCTTCTCAGTGGCATGACTGCATATGCAAGTTGGGATAAGCATGGACCTTGAGAGCTGGCCTTTCAGGCTTGCAGAGTAAATAGTATATACAACAGTACATAGTGAGTGGATATAGATAGTGGGGCCATGGTGTTGCCAACAGAGAAGCCAGAAGATAGACTCTGGCTTGAAGTAACAGTTTGCTTTGCCTTTTAAGAAATGAAGTCCCTTCAGAATTTCTAAAAGGGGCCCAAAACTGTCCATATTTTGTCCTTTGAGTGCCTGTATTTATGCAGAGGGCATGAACTGCCATGCCAATATTGATCTGTTAAACAGTACATTTAAAAAATAACCATCTTAACAGCATGGCATCTCTTGTGTTCTCCCTCCTATTTTTCCCCACACTTATCTTTCATAGGAGTAAGTTTTGATATTCTCCTATACCATAACAGGTCATTGCCTTTCAGTGCACACTTCCTTTAAGTGGACTTCTTTCTAGGCTGCTTCCTGTCACTACTCAATTCCTTCCCTTATTTTCCACCTTCATTACTGTTATTCTTTCGTATTACAGTAGGGCCTGGAGTGTCCACTAAAAGCTCCTGTTCCACAGTTTTATGTAAGATATGAAGAGTCCTTGTCCTAGATGGTTAACCATCAATCCCAGAGAAAAAGAGAACTCATTGAATCATCAGTGTCAATTGGTGCTACTTTGCTTTCCACCAACTGAACAGCCCCAGAGCAGCCCAAGATTTGAAACAGGAAAATCATTCTGAGCAAGCAGAGGCAGCCCTTTAACTGCGTCTCCTCTCCTATCTCTCTGTACAATGTCTGCGTGTAGGAAAGTAAGCACATCACATCTCTTTGAACCCAGTCTTTAGCAGGGGCAGTTTCAGGCTGAGGCCAGTGCAGAGGCTTTTCACTACTGACAAGCGCCAAACGAGACACAGTTACTTAAACTGGGAAGGAACAAAGGTGGCGTGAGAGCTATTTTTTCCGTAAGTTTCTTCTGCTAAGCAGCAAGTTTCATTTCCATAATTCTAATCAGAAATTGTGTGCAAATGTGTGTGAGCATATATGTCCGTGAGAAAGAAAAAGATATATAAAAATGTAAAAAAAAAAAAAAAACATATTAGGCTTTATTCTTAAAAGCCTTGGTGCTGAAAGACCATTTATGTATAAATTCAGTTTAAAAAATAGGAAAGAGGAGAGTTTGCTTTCTTTTTAAAACAGTAATTTTGTTTAACAGGAACACGTAAAAAAAGTTGCAAAGATTAATACATATTTTTCACATCTGATATGCACAAGTAATTAAATGCTCTACACTTCATATCATTTTTTAAAATGCAGAATTAATTTTACTTTTAATCTCAGAGCTGTCTTTTGTGAACTACCTCTGAGGGACAGTTTTAATGTTACTGCAAAAAATTAAGGAATGACTCCAGAAAAGATTCAGGATCTGTCTTCATGTAACTATCAGAAGATCTAACTAACCTGAAATTTCCCTTCCACAGAAATTTTTGGCAAATTCATAGGCATAACAGCAACTCTCTCTCCTGCTTTTCTTTGTCCCCCTGGAAGAGGGATCAATATATTGGGAATGAAGGTTTGCATTTTTATAACATTGTTGATCTTGTGGAACCATTCTTTGGGATACTTGACAGAAAGTTGGAAGAAAAGAGAAGTTCTCTCTCTAGGAAGCAAGATGAACTTCAGCAAATATTATGGGCTATTTAACTCCCCTCCCCTTCCTTTCACCCAATGTGTGGCCTTACTTGAAAGTACAGCTAAACTGGATCACATTCAACACTAATGCCAGAGGAAATAATCCTTTTCTGTAGCAACCTAGGATAAAAATCTGGCCGAGGAATCTGTCTGATGTCTGAAAATGCTGACTATCTCAGTATATCTGACCTCTCTGGGCCATTTGGGCTATTATATCATCTATTTTCAATACCACAGCACTTTGTTCAAAGAAACATGCAGTTTAATATCTCACTTTTCTTATTAAATTATAGAAACCTGAAAATAGCATGAATATTTAATGTATATATTAGTTAACAGTAATCTTCAGTTTTGCGACTAGATATCTACACCACCTGTTGAGAGACCATTAATAATAAACTATTTTCACAGCTCATAACCCCAGTGATAGGATTTTCAAACAGGTGGCATTTGGTAAGTCAGGGTAATCCTAACATGTTGAAAAGCTGATAAACATAATCAGTTCAGATTCTAACATGAAGATCCTGATCTTATACTTCGGAGCGCTAAAGATTCAAGCACGTTCCATATGGTTGCTTATGTGGAAATGTTAAGACTAATGTAGACACCTATGTAGTATTTCCCTATATCAAGCTTGTTTATTGCATACATAAGCCTGAACAAAGCATTTCACTGTGAAGCTGACTCCTTTTGCCTTTGGCAAAATCAACCAAATCATGTGAGTTTTCAGTATCAGTTATTTCAAGGTAAGGGTAGAAAATTCTGCAGAAATGTGTTAAAAAAGTAATATAAGAAAATAACTACATTAATTCAGCTGTTATACAAAAAGATCCCATGCTCTATCTTTACTGGGGGAACACATGCTACCACTTAAGGAATATGTACTGCTTCAAGATATTAGTACATAATCAGAAAATACTTTATCCAAGATGGTCCCTGAGTATCTCTCGATATTTATCAACTTTGTAAGTCATAAAGAGAGTAAACAGTAGCTCTCCACAGGATTCCGTATTCCTTTAGAAAGCCCTAAGACCTGGATCCATTTATGCAACATTCAAACTTTACTGAAAAAAGAACAAAACTTACCCCTAAGTATAATATTATTCCATAAAACACAAATTTCCAGAAGAAGCATCGTCTAAGAGCATTAATAAGTTTGGGTTTTTTCTTTGAAGTTGCCAGCTCTCTGTCCCACTCTCTGAAAAGGAACCGAAAAAAACAAGACCATTAAGTTGTGTGAGCAAATACATGGGTCTATGGCTCTGACATAGTTCAGGTCGCTCAAGTATATCCAAGGAGATTTAGCTAAGGTCACTAATAAAACAAAGCTTTGCAAAGACCCCAAAGACCTGGCCTTCATTGACTTGATAGATCAATAAAAGTTCAAACTTAATTCAGCCGCATATTTGGCAGATTTAAATACTCAGCCATACATCACCCTGCAGGGAGCTAATTCATGGAAAGGTCACACTGTATGTTTTAAAGAAACCTGCTGTACTTAAGACCAATGCACAAATAATAGGCAAATAAATGTTTTGGAGTTCTTCCAGTCTGCAGCAGAAAGAAAACACCAAGAAAGCATCAAAAATGTGACTCTGGTGCTAGCGAGTTTTTTTTTTTTTTTTTTTTTTAATTAAGACAATAATTCTCTATGGTACAATAGATTTCTAGCCGAAGGCATGCTATGTATACATGTTATACGTATACATGTTTAGTCAGCAGTGAACAAACAAATTAAAGTACTCGTAAGAATTTACTCAGTTACCACTTTTCTTCATTTATTCAGCAGAATATTAAATAGCCAGAATATTTCATCTATAAATTCTTCTCTGTGTCAAAAAGCATGAAGTTATACCAATGTTCCACCACTTTTGCAATTGTATGTCACACTGCCCTTCAGTTTAATTGGATTGGCACAACAGTGAAGATCCAGCTGTCTCCAAATGCAAGGGGAAAGCTACACTAGAGACTACAGGAGAGAGATGAGATTTAAGCACTTGTATCTGTCATAGTTACAAGTGCAGCACAGCGGCTGAATTGCCTCCCCAAGCAACTTGTTGTTTAGATGGTAAAGAAAAAGTACACACATACACACAAAAGCAGGACAGGATATTTTGGGAAGAAATAATAGCTGGATAGAGAACTAGCACTCAAATTGTGTATTTCACTAGTCAATGGGGAGATGTCACCGGTACCTCAAAAGAGTAATTTAGAGCATTTAAGTGACACATCTCCATCATGGCTCCCAATCAGCTCCAAAGGACAACTGAATATCTTTCCATGCTGAATGACGAGACATTCAAGCCAGTCAGCATGCAACAGTTTACAAGCAATGCTATTTAGATATTTTATCCAGTAGCTTACTAATGAAAGTTGCAATGTGTTTCCCAGAACAGACGAAGTTGTTATTTCATTAATCTGAAAGGTAATGCCAAGAAAGCATACTTCTTTTGTACCTTTCTAATTTTTCAGAAAGATTATCAGCAGAGTCCGCAGAAGGGATTTGGTAAATATCTGACAGCTCCAGTCGTTGTCTGTAACCCTTTTTCAAAATTGGTTTTGTCCATCTAAGAAGAAACAAAACAAAACAAAACACATAAATAAACATCACTCATTTCTGGGTTTATTTATGGGATTGCATTGTCCAACCTGGAATATCTCCTCCAGAGCAACCAATATGTGTTTATATTCATGTATGTATGTGTAAAACAAACATAAAATAACATCACATAATATAGAGCAGGCATGAAATTGCATTATATTTACTAAGCTATAATGGTAAGTAAAACATGATAAGAATATTTACAAAACTCTTGCATTTCATCAGTTTTGGCATTTGATCATGAGCCAAGCTTCTTATTTAAGCAGTGGATAAACAGTGGATTGAGACTTCTGTATTTCATGTCTAAACATGTGTCATAGCCATATAATGAATAGGAAATGGTAAGTGAAGTAAGTAAGTGTCATGTATAAATTGCACCATAAAAACTAGAAAGTCTTAAATACAACCTTATTGCACCTATCTCTGGCAGCTTACATTGCAGTATGCATGAAATAATACACAAGATCTTTGCGGGATTCACCATAAGATTTTCACCACATCCACCGCTAAACATTTTGAATTTCTTTCTTCAAATGAAATGTTTATAAATTTAGTGTCAGTTTAAAAGGTATGCTAAATTAAAACAAAGCAGGAGATAACTCTAGATTGGCTACTGCATCCACTGCATAAGACATTAGCAATGCTATTGAACTATTTGATCCTTCAAATGCCTACTAATATATAATATATATTATAATATATATATAAATATATATAAATGCCTACTTTATATATATAATGCCTATATATTTTTTTCAGCACACAAAAAAAGAAAAAAACAAGTAATCATAAGAACTAGCCATGCATCTTGAAGCTATCTGAACTTCTGCTTTACTGACAATTATTAAAGAATGTTTCCTTAAAAATAATGAAATATCTGTGAAAGAAACAGTTTGCAGTTTATTGCTCTCCTGTTTCCATATGTAAACATAGATTATAAAAACTCATGATTTACAGTTTTGCTAAAATTTCTGATTCATAAAAGCTCAACCATTTCAGATATATTTTTTGTAATTTTAGATTGTTTCTACAGACAACAGTAACAAAATTGCAAAACAAATACAAAAATGTTTCCCATGGTTTATCAGAAAATATGCACTGATTTTTAGCATATCTTAACATGTCTGATAAAAAATATATAATATACACAGAGTAAGCCACATTCTCAACAGCAATCTCTGATAATGCAAAGAGGCTGGATGTTAAAGGTAAAGGAAAGCAATTAGACGTTACGTCAATGCGAAGAGACCTTGGCTCAACAGTGAAATCCTATTTGTGTATAACTATTTGTGTGCATATTAACATTCTAAAATTCATTTTAACAAAGCTATGAATCTTATAAAAACACTATAATCCCAGTAATTCAGTTAAAAAAAAAACACATTTTTTTTTCCCAAGTGGACAGTTACACTGCATACACTGCAAAGACACATATACTGCAAGACAGAGTACTTCAACAAATCAGAAAATTATCTTTCATTCTGCAATCATAGAGCAGTTTCAGATAAATTGGGCTTAGCTCAGTCTTTGTCAGCAGTTTAACTGAGAAAGAACACGCCATTCACAATATGTTACAGCAAGGTCAACTATTAGAATTATTGAGAGTTATTGCAGCTATTAAAGTTTTTGAGTTATCTTACTTTGGAACGTCATTGATAAAAGTTCCATAAACTTTTCTAGTACTGGAAGTAGGGGCCAATGTTTTCAGAGATGTAATAAAATACATAGGAAAAAAAATCTTGGATTTAAAATAATCCCATTCAGTGAAAATCTTGGGTGGTAACTGCAAATGACAAGTCACATACAGGATGGTGAAAAGACCTGTCACTGTTGACTTTGTGCATGTCTTGTGCAAACATGGCTAATCCTCGTATTTCAGGAACAGAAACTCTCATTGATTGGCTTATAGAAACTCAGTATATTTGGACATTTTGGCAATGATAAAATGAATATAAGATACTGGCTTGCATTCTGCAGCTAATGCAAGTAAGCAACAGTACTTTGTAAGCAACCTCTTTAATTTCCAATACCATAATTAAGAAGAATAACTGCCTTGGATAAATAACCGATGGCTCAGTCTCTTAATAATGCTTTGAGACTGCAGTAAGTGATGTTCAGCTTGTCTCACAAAATAAAAGAAATTCTTTACAGTTTCAGACCTTATACACTTTAGGAAAACATTTTGCGTTGCACTGTTTCTTTCCACACGTTTGATATTATTTATACTTTTGATTAGTACCTATCTTGGCATTTTGCCACTGCCTGAAATAACAAAATTTAAAAAGAAAGAAATAAAGAAATTATATTTACAAAGAGTGGCTATTTTATCATTTGAGGATAATTTGAGTAGCAAGCATAGCAGATCTACTGAGCTTGTAAGAATGCTTCTTGTTCTACTTGGTGTTGATCTGGGTTTATTTATCAGCGTCACCTAAAACACCCTCCTCCCACAGGTTGACAAGTTTGATTTAGACTTAGTGTAGCCTTTGTCCCCATATCTCTACTCATCACAGTAGCTACAACTAAGATAGATGAACTCCTGTAGCCAGCTGTCACTGCTACTGTCACTTTCTTCCAGGATTTCCTAGTCTGTAACTTCTCCCAGGCTTCTACTGGAGGCTGCTGACAGAGGTAACCCAAAAGATGCTCACATCTGAGGCGCCTGGCTTTACCTGACAGTCCCACCCTAATTACGTGTGGGCAATTTGTGAACTGTGCCAAGTGGATTAAGGTTCAAGGGAGAACAGTGGGAGGAGGTCGCCTTTTAACATAATTCTTGTCTCAACACAGGTTTTCTATAACTGCTTCAGGTATATTGACAAAATCTGTTTCAGTAGATGTATAGTCTCACAAAATGTGGTAGACCTAAAATATATAAATATCTCCTAAAACACACTTTATACCAGGCTGTAATAGCAGCCAGATTTACCAACATAATCTGGCTTTTTTTTTGCACAGTTTTGAAAGGCAAAATGGCTATAAATCTACTTTAAATGGCAATATAAGCTATAGGTATCAGTGTTTCTTTATCACAAGACAACATAGCTGAATCAGAGTTTGTTAATGAATATGGTTCTTTGTGTGTGTTTGTTTTGTGTGTTTGGGGGGTTTTGCTTTTTTTTTTTATTGTTTTTTATTGTTGTCTTACTAGGAGTGCCTTTCCAGCATTAACTTCTGGTCATTTCTTCTCAAGGCTACAGAAAATGCAAAATTTCTTTTGAGGGGAAGAAATTAAGAAGGAAGGGAAACAGATTGGCCTTATGGCATTACTCTAGCAAATGCCACCGGATTACTGTCTGGGATTTAATGAACTCTTTCACAGAGAAATCTGTAGTGCTGTCAGAGTTTGCCACTAACTACGAATGTTATTATGGGTACATACACATGAAACCCAGCAGGGGACAAGTTTCAAAGGTGTACAGTAGGAAAGAAGAAAAGAAGGAAAACAAGTCCCACCTTTATATTAATTACCTAGTAGAAAAATACACTTTACTGGCTTTCTATGTAAATATAACGTATGTAACATGTTTTTAACTGCTCTTTTAATATATTTCTTTCTTTATCACCCACTTTAGAAATATATCTTAGATTTCTTATTACAGCTATTTGTTTCTCCAGTAAGTTCAGCCTCAATCCACTCTAGGGAATTTCACTGATGGGACAGATGTCGTTGGCTCCCCAAAGAGTATTAACATATGCTGCTAACTTGTCAATAGGATTTGACTCTCCCTTAAGGCTGCTTTGCATGCCACAGAAGACAGAAAGGAGCCTCAGTGTTGCTAAGCCACCTACACAGATTTTCTTGCTGTGTACAGGAATTCCCCAAACATATCAGACCCTCGCCCAGGCACAAAGTACACAACATTAGCAAAGCAACAGGAGCAGTGGTGTGACTTTGCTGTAAGAGAACTGGACTATGTTGACCAAGGCCCGCAAGGCAAAGTATGCATAGAAGTTCTGGAAGGGCACACCTGCCCAGTCTGGCACCACTTCAACAGATGTCATGTGCACAACCGGTAAGATCTACTGAGGAGGACAAAGGCAACCATGCCTTCACTTATTCCTCTTTCAAGGTATTACCCGGTGGGTAACCTGAACTTCCTAAGGGATTGAGCCTCAACCCTAATGGAGATCAAGTAAGGAAAATATTTCCAGTTTTCTCTTACTCCTAAGCGCTGAGGTGGAAAAAAAAAAAAAAAAACAAGTTGTGATCATCATGCTTTGAGGTCCAAGTATTGCAAAGCACTTGTGGGCCCACTAATTCCAGCTGCCTACAGGTAAAGACTGAGATACCATGTAGATTCGAGGTATTCCTGAAGATCAGACTAGACAGGGGTCTAGGCCCTGCATGCCAGCCTCAAAGAGGCCCATCACCCCAGTGGTAGAACTGCAATTTGCTACTTACTTTATACTGGTGGTGGCAGCTCTCCTACACTTGAATTGTGTTTCCGTAGAAGGACACTGTACCACCAAGGCTTGTCTCTGAGCAGTGTGCACCATGCCCATAAAGGGTGACCACAGTTCTGCATGATCCTTGCTAACAGATGTGATGATTCAGGGCACCTAAGGGACAGCAATTCCCAGACACCACTGCTAGATCCTGGGCCCCTCAGCAGAGCAGGGCTGGACCATCTTCTTTTGTTTCAAATAGTAACATGCTGAAGCAGCATGTTATATATTCCAACAGCTATAGTAAACTTTCAACATTTTTACCCTCTTAAGGCACACAAACAAAAGAATTTTCTGAACCTAGTATTTATACATAATACAACTATAGGGTTTCAACAACTGCAAGTAAATGGAGATCCTGTTCATTTTTTATTTCTTACAGATAATTAAAATGAATGGTTAAATTTATTTACTGATCGTCACTTCTTTGCCTTGAGGAATTATTTGACATCATAGAAAATGCCTGCAACCTCACTGACTCAGCCACTATTGGTGAACAGCACCACTTTTTGAATAACTAATGCTCTGATGAAACCCCTGGACTGCAACAGCTAAACATAAAGAGAATTACTGCAGAACAGCTCTTGGAAAAGTCTTGGAAAGCATTTTTCTGACCACTTTTGACAAAGTGACACTTATTCAAATTATTATCTACACAGCACAATTTCTAAGTATTTTTGATTATTATTGAGATTCTGACTTTTTAAGCCCTTTTTTTCCTTAAAATTAGTACACTGCTCAAAGTATTTCAGTTTGCAGAATGACTATGAGAACTATTTTTGAGAAAAAAGAAAAGAGGCATATTGCAGGTACAAAGATATTTATGTAATGAAGCAAATAATGGCAGGACATACCTGCATATTAAAGCCTGATCATTATTTATATAATAAAATGAAGTGTAATATATGTTTTAAATATTTCTTTTACAAAGCCATCAAAACAATGACCATCAGCTCTAAACAGGACTTTCAACACCATTTCAGTGTATACTTATAGCGAAACTTGCTATAAGAGAATACTTCATCATTTTCATTCTCTTTCTCAGTTACTGCATTCCATAGTGAGAAACTATGAGAAACCTTTTTTTTCTTTTTCCTAGTCCTTTGGAAACATTTTAAAGGAGCAAGGAATACTGAAGAAACTCTGCATCAGCAAAATATTGCAAAGTTGTTGTAATCATGACTGAATTTAATTTGAAAAGCTCTCAGATGTGTTACTAACATGACCCTAACAAACTTCACTCAATTTAGTATCATCCTGTTTTATGCATGCATTTACAGATACATTTTATAAGAAATTAGCATACGGGTGCACATCATATGCAATAATCCTTTCCAAATCTATAATTTGTTCCAACCTCTAGGACTGCCATATGATCAGAAATAAAAATCTTCATGAATAGGGGAACAGATTTGTAGCAATTTGAACATGGGAAGGGGAAGGGTGCAGGAAATCATTTATTTAGTTTAAATACTAAATATCTAAAGGTGAATTCCCACTAAGACAATGTGGATGTAATCCAGAACTACAAACTGCTTCTACAACTTGCTTTTTGCCATCTTCTCTGTACCCTGGTATTCGAAGCTGCCACTCCTCAGTCTGATCCTTGCAAATTAAAGGGTAATCATCTCATGTCTTCCCATTCCCAAATTGAGAAATAAAAGCATCCTGGGTCTCATAGATTAAATTTAAATTCAGTTAACTTGGAAAAACAAGTTAAAACAAAAGATCAGCAGAACCCCAACAGAATAAAGGCTCACTTTCTTTATTTTAGAAGTGGAAAAATGTTTATAAAATAAACATATACCTGAACCAAATTCATTTCCCAGCTTGCTTAGGGGGAAAACTTAGGCTTTTTTCCTAAGGCACAACTTTGCCTATGGAATCAAAGCATCAATTCTCCATCAGACCACCCCACATACTACCCTCCAGGATCAATCCCTTCTCCTGAAAGAAGCACTTACTCATAGCTGAGTGCCAGAAGATTTCTCGTTTCAAAAGAAGACAATGTAGTTTCAAAATACATCTCAAAGGCCTCTATGTTCTCCCCTAATTTTGGAACCTCTTTATATGCAGCCTTGGTTTAGCTGCTTGGTGACTACAAGAATGAAAATGGATACCCTTTTGTTCAGCTGAGTTCTAAGTAAACATCATCTGTGAGATCTTGTTCTCCTGCCTATGCTTACCATGTCCCTCATGAAAGGGGTTTCAATTGCATCTACAAACTTATACTGTCACATTCTGTAAGATATGTATCATTAAAATCTTCCTGTGTGCTGGAATTTGATTTGACCTTTGACTTACTTATATGTTTTAGAAGACCTAATGGGATGTCAGATGCCAGATTTGACATGACCCCATGTCCACAGGCTCCACATCCACAAACATCTAAGTGAGAATGCCTTTTCAGTAAGGGCATTCTCAAACCTGCCAGTTCAAAGTGCACCATTGCAGAAAATAATTAAGAAAGAATTAGTCTAGAGAAAGTAAAAGAATAACCATGATTGTAGCTCTTGGGTTAGACACTTTCAAAGCTTAAGTCTTGGATGATTATCCACCATAAAGGCCACTAACACACTTTATAAAAATGCCCAAGGCATCAAGACTCACTTGCAATTGAGTTGCTCAAGCAGTAGACTACAGTGTCCCTCTCACTCAATTAAAAAGACTAACTGAGACAGAGAAACAGAGCTGAAACAACTTCAACAGATATTTTCCATAAACTTATGGAAAGCCTACTTTCTAGAAGAGGCAAAGGAGAAGGATATATAGACTTAAATTTCCTACCCCTTTCAACACACACAGCAGAAGAAGGAATTTAATACAGAAGCCAAATTATTGTTGGAGCCAATGGACAGTTGTGTAAAAGATGATTGGTTATTTTTTATCTGTTTTGGAAAGAAGGAGACAGCTAGAGCATGCACTAAGGACTGAGAATCTAAGCGTGAAGAATGGTCAGCTTGATGTCTCATTTGGATTTAATAATGAGACACTGAATGGCTCAGTCCTGCCAAGCCAGTTTCCAAACTCTGTATGTACCAAAGCAGATGTGCTTAGACAGTTAGACAAGAGCATTAATATTGCCTTTTGGGAACTTGGGTTTAAATACCTAAATCTCTTTGTCAAAATATCAGAATGGTGCAAAACTTGCAGCCATTCCCAAGACTTCAGGGATAAGTCTCTGTGTTTCAGCTATAAATAATTACACTTGCATTAATAAAACAATAATAATACTTCTTAATCTCAGTCAACCTGCAATAAAAACAAATGATTGCAAAGTACTGAGGTTATTTGTTGTCAAAGTATGGCCTTGATCCTCTAAAATTCGTCATAAAGACAACAACAAAGCTTCACAGTGGATATATAGTTAAGTATATGACCATGTAACCATTTCTACATAAAAGTCTGTTTGCTTTAAACATGGTAAGAGGTAGTCAATGCACAGTTCTTGCATGTGGTTTGGAAAGGAAGATTAGTTCTGAAAACGTAATAAGAAAAAAATCCCAAACTCTGAAAGCCCAAACACTTTACACCTAGTGCTTTCTAAATCCCACCCTAATGGAAGATACCAAATCACTTACCTCATGTCTCATATTTTAACCACCAAAACACAGTTTCTTAAACAAAAACTGTTTAAATTCCAGGAAGAAAAATCCAGATTTTTAAAACCAAAACTACTGTGGCCACTTTTAGCAAATCTAACTTTTTCAACCATCAGTCTGGCTAGTGGTAAAAGTCCAACACAATTTCCCTAAAATCACCTCCTTGTATGCACATGGTGGCTTCTCCCTTTTTAGCATAAAGGTTAGCCAAAAAAAAAAAAAAAAAGGTACGGACAATACTGAAACATATCCGGATTATTAACTGATGAGCTAGAAGCTCCTTTCTGCATTTTAATATGTTCAAACATCGCTAGCCCATATGATGAAGCAAAAGATCCTTGGCTTATAGATACAATAATCAGGTAGCTGACAACATCTTCTATGATATTAATTAATAACGTTACATATATCAGCAAGACTTTCACAAAAATAATATGTTGTTCATTAGTGTCACTTTTTCAATGTATTGCTGCATATTCATGTTCTTCAATATTGTTCTCGAACACAACTATTTAACCATTACTGGTTTAATTTGGTTCAAATAACCAAGCTGATTAATTATAAGCAATAGCTTTTCCAGACATTTTTTCTTTCCTTTTTTTTTTAACTTTTTTTTTAAAAAAAGCTTGTTGGCTACTTGTTTCTAATATAATGCTCATGAGTTCTGTATCTCACACATTTTAACAGAATTAAAGCTCATGCTACATGTGAGCATGTTCTGAAGTGCTTTACTAGGTATGATCAGTTTCAGAAACCAGGAATGTACAGATTCAGTTACAACAGTTATAAAATACTTTTACAAAACTTTGATTCAGTCTAATTCATTAACCACAACAGATGTTTCTAACTGGCCGAACAGGTCTCTTGTTAGTGATTTTAAGTAAATTCTTCTGTCTTTGCAAGTTCATCACAAATAACATAGTTGTGTAAAATCCTCACACTTGCTAAATTTTGGCTCTCTGATAACTTACCTTCGAATAATCTGATACTAATTTGATGAGGTTAAAATTGAGTGAGTCCTGAACGCACACATTTTAAAACATGCCAATATGTTTCATAGCTATATATAATTCATTTTTAAAAGCTTTTTTTTTAAAGAAAAGCATTCTTGTTGCCAACTGGGATGCAACATTATTATGCAGTGATTTTTACTTTCGTGATTTATTCAACACTCCATACAATAATTTTGAGTAGAGACAAAAATTCACAATAGATGTGGTAAATATATGTTTGTAATCCACAGTAGCATATCATTGTGTTAAATTGTTTATAAATATATACATAACTTTCGTTATTCTTACCCAACTGAATGCATACTTTTTATTCTTTGAAACATTATTAAGTTTTGTACAGAAACTCTCTTGTTCTAATCAGTATTCAACACAAATAACTTTTATTTATATATTAATTAACATAATATTATATTACCATAACACAGTACAATATCAAGTATCATGCACAGTATGCAAGATTCAGACCTCATTTAATTGAGATAAAGACTCAGAGACAAGGATGGTTAATGAGCATGAGTTGTGTCTGGTTTTGGACATGGGGACTTAGGGGAAGAATCTCAAAAGTATTTATTTTATTGGGAGTTTTGCTTGGCATCTTCAACATCACGGGTTCTAGGATAGCATGCTAATTGAAGTTTTAGAAATAAAATGAACTGGTTCCTTGAGCAACGAAGTTAATATGTTGCTTTATTTCCTATGGATTTGTATTTTATACTTGACTGGAGTACTAAGTGAAGCTTATTCTATGGAGAATTTATAAGGGCTCACGCCCACTTATCCACATTCTCTGTGTCTAAGAGCATTTGAGTGTAGGTAGAGCTTCTTTCACATTGCAGCATCTGTGGAGGACACTGACAGGAATCTGCTTAGTTGGTCATTTCATGAAACTTGAGAAACTGGTTATGTTTGGGTTTGGTTATGTTCATGGCTACCCCATCTGGAAACTTGAGAAACTGGTTATGTTTGGGATCCTTCATGGCTACCCCATCTAGCTGAAATGAATGGCCAAAGCAATCAAAGCAAGGGGACAAGTAGACAGAATAATTAATGAAGAGCCACTTCTTAAGAAACTAAGAAGGAAAATAGTCCAAGTATAACCCAATCTGCTGATAAAGGAAGTTTAGGAGGAGACTTAAAAGTTAGTTAGTATCTCAGCCAGGAACTTCGTGCCAATGTTATGGTTTTATAGCACATGTCCTCACTCCAGTCACTATGACCATGTTTCACTCAAGACTTCCTCCCTCCCTTCAGTGCTGCATTAAAGACACTCAAGTAACAAGAGGGGAAAACAGCCCCCTGGAGAAACAACAAAACTGGTGATATGTGGGCCAGAAAGATTAATTGCTCTTTCCAGCTAGTTGCTTTATTTTCAACAATATCACGTTAAACATTTTCAGGCTTCTAAATTCCCTTATGAAGTGTGTTATGCACAGGCTCCTTCCCCTCTCTTTATTTGAAGTTGTGAGAAAGAAAAGGCGCCGGGGACTTTGCTCACAAGTGAATACTTTCAAGGCTTACAGGGAACTATTCCCAGTAGGATTTTATATTGTGAAAAAGGGGAGAGGAAAGGAAAAAGAAAAAGAGGAAAAGAGAAAAAGAAAAGGAGAAAAAGAAAAGAAATCCTTGCTTTCAGGTCATTCCCCCACAACGTGATCTCACACCCTGAAGTGATATAACAGCTTAAGTAGTTAAGCAATTTACCAAAGGTTGCTCAAATTATGTCATAAATCAATTTGTCTAGGACCACTGACAGTTTATGACACCTAATAGACAGAGACCTAGTGCTAAAA
>NW_010578547.1:96509-116701 GCF_000705375.1 Tinamus guttatus | reverse complement strand
GCGGAGTGGCTGCGGGAGGCGGAGCCGCTGCCGGGCGCGGGAAGATTTCGAGGAGAGACACTCCTGACGACCAATCCGAAGAGAATCTGGAGCGGTCAGACCTTAAAAGGAAATATCTAGTTTTTGTGTAACCGCCCAACCCCTTGCTGGTATATAAACCCTGCGCGCAGCACCAGGGGGGTACTTGTGCAAGATTCCCCCTTTGAGGGTGAGCCGGGGACCCCAGCTAGCTGGTAATAAAGTTGGATCCTGCACATACAGGCCTCTCTGCTCTTCTCTCGCTCGCGGGTTGGGAACCGGACTTAACATTTTTAATTACATTTGCTTAGATATTTTATTCTTAGACATAGCTGTATGTGTTATTGGTACTAGAATATTACAGGTGAGTTTTAAGAGTCAAAGTTTTTCTAATTCAAGGAGAGAAAGGCATTGCAAGCAGATAAAAGGTATGATAAACATGAAGAACCACCTACGGAGGTTTTGGGTGAAGGCTCAGAAATGTCTGGCGTTATTAGTGCTTCACATCTTCAGACTCGTGTGGTTTTCTGTCAGGGTGAAGTTTCTTTTGGCGCTTGTCAGAGTTTTTTCTCCGTGTACTCTGAAGGAGTGGACTTCCATGGTATGGCCAATTATGTTATCATTACGTAGCCTGTGAAATCTGTGATTCAGAGCTCTTGCAGTTCTTGTCTGTCTCTTTACACTTTGAAAAGACAAATGTTTTATGTAATTTTATTGGCATCTGGGTACTCTTTCTTTTTTTTTCCCCCCATCTGACTCCAGTTACACCTATTAAATGTGAGATGATATAATCCACTGGTGATGATAATTGTTTATATAGGTATGAGCCGCTATGCTCTTTAGCATGCTATATAATGCTCTTTAAATTATATATACACATATTTAGAATTAGATTAGAATATCAGCTTTTATGACAAGCTATGAAGTAGAATATCCTTCTAATTATATACAGGACATATATAATATACAGAAGGTGATTGTTCACTGAATTTTTTTTCTTCCTCCCCCCCCCTTTTTTTTTTCTCCTGATTCTCAGTGCTAAAATGGTATTAAAACCCAAGTTGGAATTAATTGTAATGTTTGTGATATACTTACTGTACATTATCATCATGTTATCGAACTGATTCACTATAAGGAATGCTGAGCTTAAATGAAGTATAAGGTAGTCCTTTTTCTCACCAGCTGCAGACATTCTTAAGTATTAGCAGTTTTCCACAGCAGTTTGCTCTTAAGAATAACTTTAATTTATGATACACTCATTTCCTGTTATTCAAATCCATCAGACCACTTCTTTCCCCTGTTTATGACCAGATAACTTTGTTGTACCAATTCTAGCAGTTGTTTAAATGGAAACAACAATCAAGCAAAACATTGCAATTACTTCCAACTTGTGTTTTTAACTTAAAAACTTGAGATTTTAAGTGTTTCAGGCCTTATTTGTTCATTGTGGGTGAAAATCCCTTTCCTTCTGAAATGACAGGATTCACCGTTAGAAAGAAGAATATTTAAGGAGCGGGAGCACAGAGTGCTCCCTTGAAGGCACAGAGTGCTCCCTCAGCAAATTTGCTGATGATACAAAACTGGGTGGAGTAGCCGATACCCCAGAGGGCTGCGCTGCCATCCAGAGGGACCTGGACAACTGGGCAGTGAAAAACCTCATGAAATTCAACAAGGCCAAGTGCAAGGTCCTGCAGCTGGGGAGAAATAACCCCAGACACCAGTAAAGGCTGGGGACCGACCTTCTGGAGAGCAGCTCTGCAGAGAAAGACCTGGGTGTCATGGTGGACGACAAGTTGACCATGAGGCAGCAGTGTGCCCTCGTGGCCAACCTTAAGCATTCTATGATATGTGGCCAGATATTGGTGAATGGTGCTCATGCCCTATTTGACCCTGCCTTTTAGGGAGCCGAGTCCAGCCCAGAAGGGCTAAATGGGTTGTGGTGCATGGGAGGGAACCCAACTTGAGTCTGGCCTAGCTGCCTCTGTTAATGCCACCTTTAGGATCCTTCTTGATTGATTTGCAAACATGCAGTCTTTGTCATGCATGAATTAATGTTTTATGCCTTTAGAAATGAGTCCATGATTTCACTCTTTAGAAAAATAACAATATGCTGAAGAATTATTTCCTATGAAAAAGTAAAATTAGATATTTCCATGTGTGGTTAGAAAATAAAATCATTCTTAACCAGAAGAATCTAGTATTGCAGTTTTTATAGAAATGCTTTTTTTTAACTCTTTAGCGCAATGTCTCTGCATCAGGAAAAGGAGAGTGACATTTCTGAGCAGTGTCTAATTAAGTACCCACTGATCATAGAGCATCTTCCCATGCTGGGTTGTTCTCAGTTGAGTAAAAACCTCTTCTTCTCCTAAGTTTACCCTGAAATTACCTTTTCTAGCACTATTACCAGAGAAGTGAATGGCAAGGAAGAATGAGAGCCTTTCAGTGCAGTTTCTTTTCTCTGGTTAATACATTTCTCAAGCAGAATGAAGGAATACATTCCTTTTCCTTGAGACCTGGCTCTCCTTGGCATAGATGCTTTTTTCCCAAGACTATCCACATTCTTCCCTACAGAAAAATCTGTTTGAGTCATGACAGACATTTTTCCCCAAAATAAATAAAAAGATTCCTTTTTATATACTTGCTAATAGATTTTTTTTTTATGTGCAACAGATGGGTTGAAAAAAGCAGCATCTAGTGTCACAAAAAGCTTGCAGTAGATCAGGAAACTGAGGAAGGGTTTTTCAGGATACAGGGAAGTGTTTCTGAACCATCCACGCTCTCTCAGGCTATTCAAATATTAATTATCCTTGTCTGTAGAAATGTTTTTAAAAACAACAGGTTAAAACTTTGTTGCTTTTTAAATGTCTTATTTTTTTAAAGTGTCATAAATTCACTCTCTACTACACTTTTAAGCCCATAAATAATTAGTTCGATGCACTTTGTCTGTAAGTGGATGTGGTAATTGAAACTTTTTTTTTCTTTAACTTTGTTCTGGGTTGAATTCCAAATTAAAATATTGGTGGAAGGCAGAGCATGAAAAATGAAGATTAAAGTGATGAATGCTGTATCTCTAAAAATGTTCCCTGAAGGTAGTTAGGTACATTTGGGGTTGTTAATATGCAAGTTATCAATCAGCTAGATAGCTTGTTCCTAATATTTGCACTGAAGCAATGCAATTTATTAAACTTTAACTTGAAGAAAAATGTAGGCTCCTGGTGTGGGTGGATACTCTTTCTTGCTGGCAACCCATCCTATTTGATGCTATTCTGACAGATTTTGAGAGAGGGAGCAGGTCAGTATGTAGAGTTTCATACAGCTAGTACCTGTATGAGAAGCTTTTAAAGAACACGAAGTTATTTATATATATACACACACATATATATTTGTATTTTTAACATTTGATTCACGTGATCATCCTCTGTGTTTAACCACTGTTGTAGCAGAGCTAATGTCTGCAAAGGTGCTGTGTGCGGATGTAGGAAAGCCTGTGTTCCTGACAATTTGATATCATTCCATGGCACTTATTTTACAAATGCCTTTGCTACATGCAATCTGCCATGCTCAACTGGAAGAGCAATTCCTTTGGGAAGGTTGGTTGTAGTGGTGCTCTGTAATGTTCAACAGCTGCCCTATTTCACCTCAGAATGGCTGCATTTCTTCTGTGTCATATTGATCCTCTAAGTTTATGAATTGCCTTGAAAACCTTGCAAGCTGGAGGTCTCGTCCAACTGCAAGTACATTTCTCGTAGGTCTGGGAACTGAATTATATTCTGGTCTGTCTAGCTCAAGCCTGGGAACTTGTAGCCTGGCATTTTTCAGGACTAATTTTTTTCTTAAAATAAGCTTGAAGATCTATCTAAATAAAAATCGAACGTATGTTTCTTGCTTTTTATGAAATGTAAATAAATCATAAGATTTCAGAAATATTTCTTTTTATCTGTTGTGATTGTTTTATTGAGATGAACTGCATTTTATCAACCCCAGCACTATCCTTCGTGGGTGTCTAGAAGCAAGAAGAGTTTTGTGTTACAGGACAGGTTCCCTTGGAAGCAGTAAATGAAGAGAACCAAAATCATACTGAGCTGTGCTGTCTAATGGAAAGCAGTGGTTTCATTTGATGGGTTAGGTAGTGCTGTGAGGAGCAGGCATGGTTTATTTGTGTCAATCATTCTTGCTGTTCTCTTCCTGTGCAGGTCGCTGTGCTGCTGAAATCCCCATCTAGCTCGCCCAGGTGTTGCGGGCGCCGCGCTCCATGCTCTGAGCCCCGCAGGAGCGTGGCCCTCTGAAATGAAGATGGAGGCAGCGGGAAAAGCAGAGCAACTCCTTGATTCAGAAGCCCCACCAAAGGCCTCTGAAAAGCAAGAGGCAGCTGCCAACGAAGACAGACCTATAGAACTGGAGCCACAAGCGCAGAAGGATACCGTGCCAGCTGCGGCAGACTCTGCAGTGCTCTCCTCCAAGCCCTGCCTGCTGATGGAACTGAGGCGAGACTCCTCGGAGTCTCAGCTGGCGTCCACCGAAAGCGATAAGCCAGCGGGGGGCCGAGTTTATGAGAGTGACTCTTCCAATCACTGCATGCTTTCCCCTTCTTCCAGCGGGCACTTGGCCGACTCCGATACGTTGTCTTCCACAGAAGAGAATGAGCCCTGTCAAGCTGAAGCTGCTGCAGAGGGAGACCCTTCTGGGGCGCCCGGGGCTGCAGCTGGGAGGAAATCCAGGCGGTCCAGGTCCGAAAGCGAAACTTCAACGATGGCTGCCAAGAAAAACCGACAGTCTAGTGATAAGCAGAATGGCCGAGTTGCCAAGGTAAAAGGTCATCGAAGCCAAAAGCACAAAGAAAGAATCCGTCTGTTGAGGCAGAAACGGGAGGCCGCTGCTCGCAAGAAGTACAACCTGCTGCAGGACAGCAGTACCAGCGATAGCGACCTGACGTGTGACTCGAGCACGAGTTCATCAGATGATGATGAAGAGGTTTCAGGGAGCAGCAAGACAATCACTGCAGAGATACCAGGTAGAGGATGTTTTTTAAACTGAACTGTAGCGCATCTGACATCGTTTCTCAGCTGTCATGCTAAATTAGATGAGTGACACTTGAGAAAAACCAGAACTGCAGCTCTGTGTAAATTTGAAGACTGCAGTATATTAACAAGACATGGCAAATTTTAAAATCTGTTCAGAGGTCTCAGTGCACTTTTGCACACCAACAAAACATAGATATGATAAATTGGTAGAAAGGACTACCTTTGAAGTTTGGAATTCTCAGAGTTTTTTTGGTGTGAGCCTATATGAACTCTTATCAGTGCTGTCGAATCCCATTACCTTGTGATAATCTAATAACTGCATTCTTAAGATAAGTGGCCATCTTTGCTATAATATATTAAGAGCACAGCTGTGCAGCTGTGTTTGACATAACGTGGCATATCTCTTGCCTGTGTTACAGTAAGGCCCTGTTCACGACTGCACTCATGCTGTGCTTTCAACTCTGTGTTTCAGTGCATGGCAAACCCACTTAGCCTTATTGTAATTTACATCCTTGCAGGTTGCAACTAGTCACCTATTACCCTTTTCTGTGTCATAAGGATCTATAATTTCTCTCTTTCTATTTTTTTTCTGGCATGTCCATGTTAAAAGATGGGGGCAGCAAATTATAGGGGCCTTCTCATGATTTTATTAGCAAAAGAAAGGTGACTTCTTCAAATTTCTTGTCTGCTGAGTCTTTGTTATTTAATTAGCCCAAATGCCATGGACAGGATTTTGTGTGACTTTCTCTTCAAGCATATTATACCATAGCAGCATCATCATATGGTTATCTTCATATGACAATCAAAAATAAAATCACATAAACTTTTTGGCTTGCCAATTTTTACTAGGTGACATGCCTTTATCCCTTTTGTGCCAGAAGATTTTTGGAGATAAGTATCAACTTTATAGGACAAGGAAATTTAAACGAAAACTGCAATAATTAGCTTTAACTTACTGAACCTCTTTTTGCTAGCTGAACTAAAATACTAATTTACATCAGAGTTTACAAGCAGCTGTCACTGTTTTAACTGACTTCATAACAGTGAATTTATTTCTGGACATCACCATGAGAACTGACATTTTTCCCACATATTGCTAGAAAGCAGGTTTCACAAAGGAATTTAATGTTTATTATTGGACAGTCTGGGAAAGGCATATTGCTCCCATAATTGTTGTGTAGTAAAACTTTAATAGTGATTCTAAAGTTTTTTTTTTTTCTTTTTTTAAAAAAAACTTTGCAGTTAAAGCCTAGCTTCTAACTTGCATAGTTAAGTGCCTTGTTACTGACTATTTTACACCTGCTGGGCAATTAGGGCCTGAGTTGAAACTTCCTTTCATTGAGCTTTGGGATAGTTCTCTCAATCCCTTCACCTTGAGAAGCAATTGGGGTTTTTTTTGCTTTGTTTTGGTTTTATTCTAGAAGTCATGAAGTGCCTTGTGACCCAGAAATGCATCAGGTGGTATTTTTTGACTTCCATTGTCTAAATACTTGTGAATTTAGGGTACTTTTCTGCATCCTTAGGCTCTTTGGTACTTGGAGCCCTAGGTGTTACTGTGGGAAGCTTGTAGTGAAAAGGTGCCATTGTAGCAGTTGGCAGAAGCTGTTGGTTTAATCATTACTGCACCAAGGCCAACTTCTATGTGGGATGCAAGAGGCGGGAGTGCGAAAACCATCCTGGGGAGCAGTGACCTGTATTTCTTACTTTATAGCTCGTATCGTCTGTGCGGGAGGCCAGGCACGACTCCTGAAGGCTTCAATATGAGTCTAACAGAAATCGCTTTATTCGTGTTACAGCCCTCTATTTATCTACTACATTTCTGTTAAGTCATCTAGCCACGCGTACGCTTACATTGCAATTGGTTGCATACTACTGTCCACGCGTCTTCTACCGTACTTGGCTGGTTGTAGATATCAGGGCACGCGTTTACATGATTGGCCCGCACACAGTCCTCTATCCTGCACTGATAAGCTTGTTTACAGGTTCTTCCTCTCCTACTTCTGTGTTCTTGCAGCTGGTAACTTTCCCACGATCTTTTCGCCTTGGTCTTAGTCCGGCTCATCGTATTCGTCTTCTATCAGGAAGCCTCCGTTACTTAGATATCCTCCCACACATCTGTCTGATGCTAAATTATATTTACATTTAGAGCTGCCCATTTGGTATTAGGTGCAATGCGTACCTGCCAGATTGCAGTTTTCCTTTAAATGAGAATGAGACTCGTTTGTGGGAAGCAGTTTCTGAATGCAAGAGAAAATATATTCTCTGTAGTGATAAGGAGGTTGAACCAAAAATGTATCCTGTGCAATTTGTGGGTTAATGAAACTTTGTGATCGCACTAGGTGCAGTGGAGCTAGGAGCCTGACTAGGATTCCTAGCTCTCCGTTGTGACTAATGGACAGATTCACATGCCATCTGTGATCTCTCCTCTTGGAACTGGCAAACTGCTTGAATTATTTTTTTTTTCTAAATAGAAAGTAGTTATAGAGCATTACACTGTTGCAATCCTCATGATTTAGGAAGGAAACAACTAGCTAGAATTTAATACAGGGTATCCAAAAAACATTTTCTGAAACTCAGGCCCCAGGTATCCTCTGAGTACCATAAAAAAAAAAAAAGAGTAACATTCAGATTGAACTTAATACTTCAGTGTCAAGAAACTGCATTGCATCTGTCAGAAGGATGTAAGCATGAACAAATCTTTGCATTTACTTGTGAAAATCGGTGCCTGTTGATGCAGAAGAGTAATACAGGTAGCCTGTGTTCCCCTTAGTCTAATCATATTTGGACGCTTTAGCAGTGATGTTACAGTCTCAATGTAGCTTACTGTGTGGACTGAGTTTTCAGATGTATCATCGTCTGAGAATAGCTTTGTCAACAGAGATCCTCTAAAACCTTTAGCATCAGTATGTTGTGGCCACCATCGTATGCAAAGATAATACAAATATTCCATCTCTTAGTTTCTATCAAAGTACATAGTGTTAAGGAAGATGTGTGTAGTCTGAAAATTAAAGTGACTCATTTGAGAATGCAAATGTCACAGCACTAAGACTTCCATTTCAAGAATGTAGTTATTGCTTCAAACCATCTGTGTGACTGGTTCAGAAATATGTTTGGGCTGATGAGTGAAGCAAGGAAAATGTTCAGTGAAATGCACACCGATGCCACAAACACGAGTAGTGCTGCTGGCTTCATTTTATTTTTTGTTGTGCACACAAATTGTGAGCCTGCAGGCAGGCAGTAAGGTCAGTTCACTGCTGGTCTCGGTTCTAAAAACACAAATTAAAATACCAACAGTCTGAGTTTTCTTGGCAATGACTAAAGAGTTAGAGTGATACTTCAATACACATGTTGGGAGGTCACTAGGAACTAAGCACAATGTAATATGACATAATGAATATATGCCATGCTATCAATTTTTATATGGAAATGCAGATTTGATATAGAGATTATGGACACTGCTAAGAGTCATCTCACTGACCTGAGTGATCACAAGCTCTTTAGTTCAGTAAATGCCATGATTTTTGAATTTTTGAAAATTAGGAACACTCTCTTATATTTTGAAGATCAAGCCTCTCCGTTGACATTTAGGGTTTTCCTGCTCTTAACCAATGCTAGATAGTGTCCACTTTGAGCAAAAGAGGACGACCTTTAGTGATTCTTGAAATAGATTTCCCTAAAACTGTTGTAGTTAGAAGTTCTTCCTCTAAATAGTTTTGAATTTAACCATGCAAAGTACCTCTGAATAAAATTTGTGGGAAAAGAAGTTTGGAGGGAAGGGATTTAAAAAAAAAATCAAGTACAACCTGAAAAAATGTCATTTCATCACCACTGTACTTTCTACAACTTAAAAAAAGAGATAAGAACCGAAATAAGCTTGATTCATGTTGATTCATGTTTAGGCTTTTGAAAGCCTGATTAAAAACAAGTTAGAAGTTATATGTTGAAAAACGATGTTATTGCTTATTTGTTTAAAGAAGGAAAAAATACATCTCAATCTGCAAGAATCCAGAGAGAGGGCGTATTACATAGAGTGGATGCTGTGGGCTCATTTACCTTCTGAGTTTTGTACATGGACCTTGAATGAAGCATCTTACAAGGAATGGGTTCATTAAGGTAACGTGGGATGAGTTATCCAAGAAGAGGCTGTTGAGAGTAATTTATAGTAAGATACTCATTTTAAAAATGCAGGGTAGCGTAACAACAGGGAGGAGTCCATCCTTCCTAGTTAGTGTGAAGAAGCAGTGTATTTTCTTAAACCATTGCAGTGTTGTTTTTTCTAAATTGTGTGGGTTTTTTTTTTTTGTTGTTGTTGGTTTTGTTTTGTTTTGTATTTAGTCATCCTTTGGATAATATTTATAGACTCCAAAAAGAGATAACATGGAGGGGTTTATAGGTGTTACTCGGCAAGAGATACTGTCCAAAAATTAAGATATTCTTGTTTAACTTTTTGATTTAAACTTCTAAAACTATAGAGTTATAAGTTTACAAATAGCTGAGGGACCAATGTGATAAATGCTAATTTTAATATTCTCTAAGTTAAGACTTAATCATTTAACTACCGGTAGCTACCAGTAAAGGCTGAGGTTAACTGAAGCTTGTTACAACTGAATGCCCCCTAACATTTCCATTAGATTTGCAAAGGAAATATTTGAACTGGACTGATTTGCTGCTACTAATGTAGATATCTGATGTGTAGATATGATGCCTTTTTAAAAAATGGTGTTGCAGGGTAATATATACTTCAATATACAGTCTCTTCAGTTTGCAAAAGAGTTTGTCACTTAGTTCTCTGATCTGGACAGGAGATCCCTGGTTAAGGGACTATAAATGGAATCCTAATGGGTGTTCAGTGCTAGGGGTGTCTTTGGGTGTTTTGTTTTGTTTTTAGCTAAAAAGCAGTAAGCAGGATTCAAGTTAGTTGCTATAAAATAGCTTATTTCTGAGATGATGACCTGAATGCTGAATTTTCAGCCTGCTAAGTAAACAGACGAGGGACAAGCCTTGAAACATGGGGTTTGTCCTAGATCTTTGTCCCTCAAATGTAGCATTGCTGGCTAGGCACCACTTGGAAATAAAAAAAATAATCCTAGGCTTTGTTTAGCTGTTACTGAAGAACTTAGGTATACCTCATTTAAATAGCTCCTACAAGGAAGGTGTTGTTTAGATAATACTGTAATTTCATATGTACAGTAAAGTCGCAATAAAAAAGTACCTTATGCTTTTAATAGTAAATATTTACTTAGGTTGTGCAATGCTTTCTCACATTCTTAAGATATTTTCTATTATTCTTAAGCTAGGGGATTCATGTTTATGTATTAAATTGTCAGGTTATATAGGTGCTTTGTGTAACTTAATGTGATGCTTTTCTTGTTTTGAAATTATCCTAAGTGCTGTTCATGTTTTAGGGCAGCACACATTATTTATTATTCCTCAAAGAATGTATAGAGCTTAGTGGTTTTTTTTTTTTTTTCCCTTTGGAGGATTCCCGAGTGAACTCCAAACTTATGCAGATACTACTGCCTTTTCTTGTTGATATACCTGCAATGCACTAATTAGAACAGCATTGATCCCTTGTCTGCTAAAATTGTGCCCAATAATTGCAATCCCACTCACTCCGACACCTTCCCAATGGATGCAGGGAGACCAGTTTCCTCCTGACTAGACCCAGGCTGTTTTCTGCACTGGCTCAATGAAATAACCCTAGAAATAACTCACTGCCAGTCAGTTAATTTTGAGGTTGGGGTGCAATTCCAGCAGAGGAGAGTATTACTGTTAATGACCCTTATGTGTTACATGGATTACTCTCGTGATAGAGCTAGGTCTTTCTTTCAGAATGAACACAAGTTGTTTCCCCCTCATGTATCCTCCTAGTCTACATATCTTTTTTGTGTGTGTTTGTGTGTGTATGTGTGCTGCATATTCTCTTTGTTGGTGTTGAGTGTATTCTTCCAAAATTAAACCAAGGGCCGTAAGATTTGGGCTTGGCTGCTTTAAACACTTCAATCACTATATCAGTCTTCATCTCTATTTTCCTGTGTGCAATTTGTGTATGTTTATCAGTCCACCACAAAAGAGTTAAAATATCTAAGTAAAATGTACAATTATTTAGGTTTATCAATTAAATGATAGTAGCTTGGACTGCAGCTTAACAGAAGTAAGCTTCTTGTCATTGTATGATGTTTTGGGTTTGAACTTCAATTCCCTTGCAGTTTTAGGTATCTGGACTAGCTAAGTTTATAAAACAAATAAGACCCTTGTGACAGAATTGTCTGATAATTTTAAAATAAAGTTTTGAAGCCCAAATTCCTCCCCCAGCGCCCTACCCAAGGGGTGCAATTAGAAAAGTTTGTTTTCCTGAGTTAACATGCCTTAAATAAACAGTATGATGTTCTTACTTAACGCTGTCTTATCCAATGGCCTCAATGTCTTTAAAGCTGCCTTCAGTCGTGCTGGGGGATCTGGAGGAGCGCCCAGGGAAATTCCAGGATTGCTTGACAGGGGCACCGTGTGGGATAGGAACTGCATAGGCAATGTCCTGGAAGAGGCCATGAACTGCTTTGCCGAGATGCAGAGGCAGACAGAGGAGAAATTTCGCATGTGGATAGAAAAACTAACCCGCCTTGACACAGATGAAGAAAGCAAGCAACAACTGGAGCCCAGGGAGCCCAAAATGCAACTAGTTGGCCAAAGAATCCCCCCCTCCACGCAGGCAGGGGCCCTCGTGCAGCTGCCTGATAGCCAGACACTTCCGCAGCAGTCGTTTAATTCTTACGTGGGCTATCAAAGTGTTGATGCTACGCTAGAATTTCCAGTGACTTTTAATAACAATTTTCCACCTATCTTTCCAGAAAACGGGAATGTTGCAGAGCATGATTTGAATCAATCACAAACTTAAAAACAAATTATCTCTTCAAACTCGATCTTACTTTGGTTTGTGCTATAAACAAGGTTTGCTTCTCTCTTCATATGTTTGTTTTGTTTTTCTCTTTTGGGTTTTATTGCCATGGTATCTTTTTTATTATTATTATTATTTATAGAGAATGTATATGTAGATTAAAAAAAAATAAAAATACACCCATGTGCATGTGCCAGCACACACATACAGATACTCTTAACAAAAAGAAAACACCCTAAGCTTTCTTCACCAAACTTGGGAAAATATAGCTTAGAGTCCTTGTTTAGATACCTCAGCATCAGTAGAGCTATGTTTGTTACAATAGGAACAGTCAGAGTATTCATCCAAATGCTCTTTTTGCATGTTAAAGCATTTATATAATGAAATAAGCTTTATATTTAAAGATGTAAAGTACCATAGAGAATATTAGATACAGACCCATAACATTTCCTTAGCGATCTGTTCGTTCCCAAGCTTTATGACTTGAACATGCCACCCATTAGTTTTTCTTCTTCCTTTTAAGGCAGAAATCGTAAATAAACTTATAACAATATAACGCAACAAATGTGCACATTTATTTTTCATCTCCTACTTGGTTCATTTTCTGCCTAGAGCTTTAATTAATGTCACTGATGGGTTACATATGGTGTTTTTAGGGGAGGTGGTTGTGCATACCCAAGTACATGCATATGTATGTGCTCCCCGTGGACGAAAATCATATCCTCCAATTTTAGGTGCTTAATTTGCTGCTCCTGAGTCAAAGGAAAGAGATAAGCACCTCCTGGCAATGTCTTTCTCTCCCATTAGTTGTAAACTCCCAATATGAAGAGTTTAGAACAGGGGACTTTGGCTCAAGTTGTGCGAGATGAATCCTGTCCACGTCTGACCCCTGCACACAAACCCTTGCTGCTTCCTGATGTATATATGACCACACTACCTTTCATGTTGAAATAAAATAGTCTAAGTCCTGAGGCAAGAGACTGCTGGCAGATGGATTGAGTTTTGGCACAACAACTGAAAAATATCAGGCAGAAAATACAGTTAAATTGGTGAACCTGGTGGTGGGCAGCAGGTAGGATGTGCTGGTCTGGATGAGCCAGCAAGAGCTTCTGCACCACCTCTCAGTGCCACTGAAATCACTGTTTACTCGTACTTGGGAACATTAGTTTCATTCAGTTAGTTTCATAATAATCCGATAACTTACTGTGTGAATTTTTTTTTATATTGATAGTTATCTTGAATAGGCAGGCTAGACACTGTGATGTTTAAAGTATTATTAATTTAAACTATATATTAGAAATCCATCTTTAATTCTTCTGTTATCAATACACAGTGGGCTTTTTGGTCACCTCTCTAGTAAGGCCTTTCTTCATGTGAGGTAACTTCTCCATAGCTGCCAAAAACATATATTTATCAGCAGTTAGAATTTGTTAAAAGTTTTTAATGCAAATAAAATTTTAAAAATAATAGTGGAAAGTAAAAGTTTTTTGCATAGACATAATTTAAGTGGAGAGAACATTGTAGGCCTCTCTGGGCTCTGAAATTTTTTTCTTTAAACCACAGTTGCATTTTTTTTTCTTTTTTATTGTATATGATGCCCTCATTAAAAAAATGAGGTTAGAGAACGACTTATCCAAAGGCTTGGGATTATATTTCACATGCCTCCAATGAAACGTCTGTACTTTCAGGTTTTATTACAAAAAATAAAGTTAAGTTTGCAGTGACTTCCAATATAAGCTTTTATTTTCGAAAGGCTTTTGATTAGAAAGACCTTTTAGTTACGCTGATCTTCAAGTGTTCCCTGTAACAGCACTAGGACAAAATAATGCAGGCAGAAATCTACAGCTCAAATATTTTAAGCTTGCAGTGTCTTTTAGGGTTGTTGCAGGCGTGGTAGGGACTTTTGTCAGAGCTGCTGAGGTTAAGAGTGGAGGGCCAATCTTAACTTAAACTGGGATTTATACAAATTAAGCCATATTTATTATCAGTGATTTTTTTCTTGTTAATATATATATGTTTTTTTCTTCCTGTACCACATGCTGTATTTTTTGAATAATATTTCAAGGCCATTAGAAGTTAAATTCTAGCCACTCCCCCCTTAAAGCTGGTAGAAAATTTCTCCTCGTTTCAGTGGGGCAGCATTTGGCCCCTTCTCCAAAGCGGGATTTGGCCTGCACTTCAGGGAATCCTCGGGCTGACTTTAAGGGGGGGTCTCTGCCTGACGAACAGGTGTGGATCCATCCCACCGAGCAGGATTTTGATTCTGGGGATTGAAATAATCAAGCAATGGCCGCTGCGGTTGCCTTGGATGATATAATTTGTACTGTAGAAGCTCAATATTCAGGCTAGTTGATGAGCTTGGACGGTGCCTGGCTGGATGTGGAGCCAAAACCTGCCTCTCCCTCAGCAAAACGAAGGCACATGGACGGAAGAAAGAAAAAAAGTGGTTTATTTTTATTTTTTTAAAAAATTAATTATTTGGGGAGCTGCATTCAATCTCGGACTGGTGCAGCCACAACTTAGTCTGGCCCTGGGGGAATTTGGTGGGGTCCATCCGTGGGAAGGTGCCGGCGGTGATTCTCGAAGGGACGTTTTCCGTGCATGGCACCAGGCTATTTGCCTTTGCCTAACAGCAGGAGTCACTTCCCTGGGTGTTTGTACCTCATTCAGGGAAGCAAATCTGAGGTATCTTCCATCTACTCATCAAAAAGCCTGAAAGAGTAAATGTTGAGCAGCAAGACTTGAATTTTGAGATCTCTTTTGGTTTGATATATTAAAAATCATCCAGTCTAAGAACAGATCCTAATTTCATCATGTCGTTTTGATTATTATTATTATCTTTTTTTTTTAAGAACTTTGTGAAATGAAGGAAAATGAGGAATATGTATTTCATTTTTTTTTGGTTCACTTTATGATTTTAGGGAGGATGTTGCTACACTACTATTTTTTTAAAGTATTTACAGTGTATTCTTTGCCTAACCCTGTAAATTTTGAAATGTAACTACTGTAACCTGGAATAAATAAATAAATAAATAACAATAGTAATGAAGTGTTTCATGTTACTAAACAATATGTTAAAAGCAAGGATTCCCCCATCCTCCTTTTGGGAGCTGTTTTAGAGCTTAGCCAGTTTATGCCATTCGAACTGCACGTGCTTTATGAAACTGTATCTCTGGATGTTGTCTTAATAATACCAGGTTTGTATTATTTATCTAAAACATATGCTGACATGTCAGCTTGTAGTCTTAAATGGGAAGCTGTTCTGTTTGGATCAAAGTTACTGATTTGTCTACTGTAAAATTATTTTCTGAAAGCACTTAGGATTGAGACTTAGGGCTCAGGTTTTGGCATGCAATGTGCTGTCCCTAATTACTGTAGTGAGTGGTCATCTGATCTTCAAAAATTGCGTAATTCTAAAAGTCCATTTCACGGTTTGCCTGGTCTTTAAGTAAATGGAATTATCAGGGTAAATCCCATCCCTAAGGCTGCAGTTCAGTCCATTGAACTTCAGCTTTCTTAAAATGAGGTGCCTTGGCTGCACTGGCGCTGCTTACAGGGCTAGTGAAATGACTCAAACTGGTTCTAAACTCCCTTGTAGATTCCCAGATTTCCTCTTCTCTTCCAGGATGATGCCCCCCAAAGTTCCTCTGACTGTCGATTCTATAGGGACTGTTGCTTATAGATGCCTGGCAGAGGCTACATGCCCAATTTTAAGACACTTAAATAGAGTTGATGACTGGTTAATGACTAAATTCCCCTTCAGCTCCTGCTAGCTAATGTTTTCCTTGTTGTTTATATGATAAAGTGACCTAATATTGTGGTGCAGTGATAACAGCTGTGTCAACACAGCAGTCGCTGCACTTCGTAGAGGATGTTGTTTTTGACATATACCTGAAACTTTAAGGTTGATTTTTGCAGCAGCACCACCATCCAGTGCTTGTGCCATTACAGTGACTTAGGAGGCTATAGGAATATCTGTGTTATAATGTAATTTAAGTCCCAGAATTTTGAGACATGGCTCTATGAAAAGCCCATGAGAGGGTAGCAAATGTGCAATTGTAGCATTTGCTACCTTGCAAACTTAAAACTTCATATGTATAGATGTGTATTTTTGTGCATGTGGCTTTTCCTTCAGTTGTCTTGAGTGGAATTAGTTTTGATGAACTCTGTAAATTAAGAGATAATTGGGCTCTTGGAAACTGCCCCCATATTGACCTTTACCTCTCAATTCTCAAAACAAAATTCTAAGTCTTTCCCTTCCACCATTAATGTTAAATGTCAACAGCTATACTTCGCTGCTGGTACTTATTAACTTTCAGCCTTGTCTTTTTTTTAAGCATTTATTGCTTTAATGATGAATTAAAGCCTATCACCAGTGTACTGTAACATTTTGGCTACCTTAGGTTCTTGGAGGATTTGATTTTTCTTAAATATATCATTTAAATGACTAACCAAAGAACCTCCCTTTGGGGAGAGAGTCCTGGTTGCTTATTTATTTATTTATTTAAAGAGGGAATTGCAGCTTTTACATATTTAGGCATTTATTGCTTATTCCTCCTTTTATGCGTGCCAAGATTCAAAGGATTTTGCTTGAGTTTTATGGCTATGAGCTTGGCCTAACTGGTCATTTACTGGTGATGGGTGCAGATAGCCTTGATATGAGGACGCCTCTTGTTTCCAAACATGTTTTTGAAAGACAAGGCTGAGAAAAGCAAAAAAATACACCTGTACTATGAATATTTTGTAAGTAGTCAGCTTATTTTTTCCAGATCCTTAAGCTGGTGTCTGTTACGCTGACAAATATAATTACAGGATGTAAATTATGTTGAAAATATTTTTGTCTGTTTGATGCATACAAAATTTAAGCTAAGTTATAAGGTGTGCTGTTTGGAAGTGTGGAAGATACAAGAGTGGAGCTACAGATAACAAGTTTATGCTTGTATTTCCTACTGATGAAGACTTTCACACAAGTTATTTCTATGGGTAGGTGATGAGAATATCACTCTGCATGTATATAAATTTATTATACATTTTTGCATGATTATACATGTAGGAGTGGTACAATTTTGACTTGAGACTATTGGTGCTTTTTGTCCAAATATAATTCAACTTGCTGTAGACCTGTAATCTAAATTAATTTTTGCTTCTGCTTTTGGAGATTTTAATAAGAAGGGAGAGAAACAAAAATCTGAAGGAATCATATATAGCTCTAGAAATTTTAGATAACCTGCTGTAAAAAATGGTCAAATAGTCAATATTGTACTTGACCCTCGTATCTTCTGCACTTAACTGTTTACTTTTATAGATCACACAATATATGTTCATACTGAACTCTGATGATGAGACTGAAAAAATTCCCCTCCCTGTTTCAGTCCAGTTGTAGCTTCTGCATGTAATTGAGACTTGCTCCAATAATTAACCGAGTTTAATTTTAATTTTAAACTTGGTCTTCCATTATTTTGTAATTGTCTTTACAAAGCAGAAAATTGTCTTTCAGTTAATTATCCTGATTTTTTTTTCCCAGTCATAATTATCAGTGTTTCATGTTGTGAACAGTTTGGTCTTTAATACATTGACATTTAACTACTCATTTATTTTTGTTGGGTCTGTTTTAAGTTTGTAAAATAACATTGTTTTCTGAAATTGTTAATTTGGAGGCAGGACTGATCTGCAGTGGATTTCCTCATACCTGGTTGCAAAACTGATCTTTAGTACAACTTAAGCAACATGGTCACTCTTTAATGAAGTGTGTTGCTAACCTCAAAACAGGAATTTCTTAAAACTTTGTGTCGAATTATGTTTAAGGGACTAAGTTTAAAACACAACAAGCATTTTAATAGAAACAGCTCTTTCAGCTAACTAAATTTTAAGGTTCTAGTTCATACTGTTCTTTCATCTTCAGCAATGGACATCTAACACTTCTAAAAGAAACCAACCTTTCCTTAAATTCTTATTTTTTGAGATTTTTTTTTCTCTAATGCCTTTATAACTCTGAAGGTCTCATCTTTCTGAGGACATTATTAGTGTGCTGTATTAATGGTAAACTTCTTTATATACCATACCTCATAAAGGCAAAGCCCTTCAGACATTCAGTTTTGAAAACTGATTGATTGCATTACAGTACTTAAGCAGCTGAGCTTTGGCCAAATTATTTTTCCATTTGATGCTCATTCCTGTGGGGCAAGTGCCAGCCCAAATGAAGTTTTGGTTCTGTCATTTGGGGAATGAGAACTCCAGGCTTTTTCACCTACTCTTGAATCCATAAACAGTAATCATTCAATGAGACATTATATTTGAATTAAAATGTGCTTCCTTTTAAATTATGCTATTTATTCATTCTTTCTTTGCTTCCACATTAATTCTTGTCTCGAATTAGACTTCAATCTGAGCCTGCTTTGTTTCTAGCATGCTTTCTAATTGCAAGCTATTTTCATTCTTCACAAAGAAAATACTCCATTCTAACAAAACAGACCAAAGATTATCATTTTGTTGTTCCTCAGTCATAGTTATCAGAATCATGTAAGACAAAATCTCTCCCTCTTTAGTTTGGTGGCCAAAAGACTTTGCAGAGTGAATGTACAGAATTAAAAGTAATCAATCACTGCTCATTATAGTTTTGTTTTGTATTATTCTTTATCCTGAAAAAGAGCAAAACCAAGAAAACATTGCAGTTACGAAAAATTCTCCTGTCCTTGACAGGAAAATGTTATGTAAGAAAACTTGTCTAATGTTAAATTTATTGTAACTGGATCAGTTATAGCAGAAATTTTATCAAATCAACGCTAAAGTCATGTCACCTGAGTTTTGTAAAATTCTCCAGTTAAGTATCTTGTCTTACCAAAATTAATGTCCTGGAGTTCAGAACATAATTTCTCATTTCACACAGAAATTCTTTATCCTTTTAGGATCGTAAGTGTAATATTGTCAGATATGGAGAAGCTTATGTGTTAATGTAAAGGATAACATCCAAATAACTGATACAATGACAAGACAAGCTTAAACGTGTTTTTCTTACGTCTGTTTTCTATGTATGCAAACATTAAAATGTCTCTGTAATATCAGACTGTGTTCGTTAACTAAAGCTTAATAATTGATAGTTCCTTATGAACTTCTTATTGTAGTAGAATAAATTGAGCCTAAAACAAGTTATTTGCACTTTTAAAAGTGTCTTTCACAATGTTCAGATTTCTAATACTCATTGCTTTCTTTCTGCAGATGGCCCTCCGGTCTTAGCTCATTACGATATATCGGACACAAACTCAGACCCAGAAGTGATAAATGTGGACAATCTGTTGGCGGCTGCAGTAGTTCAAGAGCACGGTAATTCCGTAGCAAATCAAGACACAGGATCTACCTGGAGGACCAGAGGGCTGCTAGATGAGCTGAGCACTGATACAGGTTTGTTGGAATTCTCTTCCTTGGATGTTTCTGCCAGCATCTCAGCCAGTATCCTGCCTGGCTGCCTGCCTGCCTTTCAGGGCTTTTGTGATTTATGTGGCTTTAAAAGCACCTCGTATGGATTATACAATAAAACAGTTTATATATTTATAAAAGTGCCTGACACTTATCCCATCATATGGATGGAATCTAATGGAATCCATCTTTCTCAAAGAGGGAAGAGAACCCTGGGACATGAGCTAGCAGGGTTCATCGAGAGGGCCTTAAACTAGATTCGAGGGGGGAGGGGGATATCATCGGGGAAGCAGATTATGGGGTAGGTGATGGCCTGCCATGCCACTCGCAGCAGCCTAACTCCATAGCCCGTGTAGAGTGCCCTAAGGCTGAGGAGGCGAGATGGGAAAATAAGAGAACTCCTGAAGGCCCACATGGCCAAGTTCCAGCTGCCCCAGCTAGAAAGAGAGGCACATTGGGTGCCCAACTCAAATGCCTCTATGTAAACACGCGCAGCATGGGGAATAAACAAGGGGAACTGGAGATGCATGTGCGATTGCAGGGCCATGATCTCATTGCAATTACTGAGACATGGTGGGACAGCTCTCATGACTGGAATGTGGCCATGGATGGCTTTAGGCTTTTCAGGAAGGACAGGCCAGGAAGGCGAGGTGGCGGAGTTGCTCTTTACATGAGAGAGCAACTGTAATGTATGGAGCTCAGCGTAGGGGAGGACGAAGCACGGGACAAGAGCCTGTGGGTGAGGATTAAAGGGCAGGCCAACAAGGGCGACATGGTTGTGGGAGTTTACTACAGGCCTCCTGACCAGGGAGAGGAAGTGGATGAGGCCTTCTACAGGCAGCTGC
>NW_010578547.1:83446-94298 GCF_000705375.1 Tinamus guttatus | reverse complement strand
GTAGTATTTGGAATTTAAATAGGGTGGTGGGGAGGATTGCTGTTTATTTTGTAGGAGGATGAACACAGTATTACTAAAGGGTTGGTTACGATCACCCCTGCTCTCAGCTAGTAAACCAACCAACATTCCCCTAAAAAACATGCACTCATAATCTCATTTTACATATCTAAAGGGTTGGTTACGATCACCCCTGCCCTCAGTTAGTAAACTAACCAACATACCAGTAAAAAATACAGTCATAATCTCATTTTACATATTTCAGTTGTCTTTTTATTTGTCTTTTTTGTCCCTCTTGTTTGTCCTTTTTATTTCTTTAAAATAGAAACATTGTCTGATGCCATCTGCATTTTTAACATGCTGTAGAAGACTGGATGTACCAGCACCAGATATGAAGGGTGAGAAGGTGCTGGTCAGAGGGCTTAGCACCCAGAGACAGCAAAGAAGTTAGTTTTAAGAAAGCAAGAGCTGGAGCATTGTGGAAGGATTTGAAGTGCGTATAGCTCAAAAAAAATCAGTTTCACCTGATACTTGGATATCGTCACTAATGAAAGGGTTAAACAACATGAAATACTCCTTGCTACAAATGTTTTGAGTGCAGAGAGTTAGGGGGGAATATTTCCTATCCACTTGTATCAGCGAATATAAATATTATTTGGGATTTCAAATTAACTAGCCTCGATAAAGCCTTTGAAAATGCTTTGAAAATGAGAAGATATGGAAATAATGTTGTTTATGCTGTGGTGTAAATGTCTTCCTTTTTGTTTTTTTTAACTTTTAAGAAGTTAGAAGTTTAAGATTTTTGTTAGGCCCTGGGCTAATTGCTAGAGGCTTTCTGTGCTCAAAAAATATACATTAGTAAATGGGGGAGTAGTAAATCATAAAAGATGTGTTCTACTATTACACAGTGGAAAGTCCATTATATGCATGCAAGTTATTACTATTTTCACTATGGTCTTTGGCTGGATACAGTCTTCTAGTTTTTCTCAAATTGGCCTGTGTTTTCCAAGCTCCCTGGTATTTTTAGCTGGTTAGGAGCCGTTCGACTCCTGACAAGCGCACTGCTTTATTAAATGATTTATTAAGTTATTAGAACAGCTGAAATTGGCTTTATTATATAGCATTGATGTTTTGGTACTTTAGTAGAAAGAAAGTAAAGAAATAAAAAATGTAAGTTTCTTACCAAGCTTCCTTCTGCTTTGCTCTTACGATTACAACGTGTTGGATATTTGTTTTTCCTCCTCCGCCTGTAGCCGAGTAGTCAGCCTTTTGGAAGGAAGGACTTGCCAGGAAAAAGAAACCTGGAAAACTTCATGAAACTTCTTTATCCCTGAATTTGTGAGAGCTTTTCCCAACAAATTATTTCCTGGTGTTGGGGCTGTCTCATCCTCTAAAAGGATGAATCTCTTTTTTTTTTTTTTTTTCCTGTTCTCTGGAGCTACATACGTTCAGTACACTGAACACTGACTCTGACACTGAAATATATGTCAGTGCTGACCTTTCCTTACCACAACTAGGACTGCTCATTTGGAAAGCACAGTTTTCAAATCTTGCATCTTGTTCCCAGCTTAATCGTAAACCAGCATCTAGTTCAGCAGACTTTCAGTGATATATTCACATGGGAAAAAAAAAATAACATAGGCATTATCTATGTGAAAAATCTTACTAGGGCACACTGTCAAATCTTTGCGGATGGACAAATGTTTGGGGCTTCTTTGCAAGTCCTGATGATAAGGGGTAAACAAAACATCTGCTTTGGGTGTCATCTAGTCCAAAGTAAGTAGTCCAAAGAAAATAACAGCATAGGCAGGTTACTAGGCATGAAGTTAGTGTGGGCACAGGCTGCCCTATGCAGATATCAATGTGTGCTGTAATCTGGACTTGCACTGAGCTGCCAGTTGTAATATTAACTTTGCTAATCGTGGTTTCTCCACTGCTGACTTCCTTCTTGCTGTCTGAACTGTTTTGCTGCCAGTGCTTTAGCAGCAGAAAAATTCATGAGCAAACCGCTGGGGTGGCAATCACATAACCTGCCCAGTCTGCATCACCAGCACCTCAACGAAAGCCTCTGAGCTCTTCCATTTCATACTTCATGAGGGTGCCCAACTGCTGCTATTTAGGAAATATGTGTAGTCCATTTGGAGACTTTATGACAGTCACTGACATTTACTGAGGGATGTTCAGCTAAGCTGTAATTTTAGGAAAAGTCCATCTTGGCTCCATCATTTAAGCTCACCTAACAAATCTTTTTTGTCTGGCGAGGAAAGCCCTTCCTCTCGTGCATTACAGCACATGACTTCCCTTCTCTTTCTGGCCCTTCTGAGATGCTGTGGCAAGCGCCTTCATTTTCCAAAGCATACTGTGTAGCTTCTAACCTTTTTTTGGTGCTTCCATCTTTTCTGAATAATTTAAGGAGTCATTAGAATGTTTTCCTCGCACTTTTTCCAATTAATTTCTTTTTTTTTTCTAAATTAATTTCTTTGGTCTCTTGTCCTCTACCCCCGGTATAATCAATTCTGCATATTTTCACAATTTTGAACAATATTGCATCTACCTCCTCTCATCTTTGAGGAGGTGCACAGTCAAACTAGGTGTGTATAATATGTCCACTTAATTTTTTTGTGCTCTAAAAATGATTCTTCTCCTTTGTAATGCAGCCGTGCTTGTAGTTTCATCTCCTTCCAGGATTCTCAGCTTTTCCACTACTACTAAAGAGAGACAACAAAGTGTTGAAATAGTTTATTTTTTGTAAAACAAGTAATATTTTTATGTGTTTTGTGGGTTTTGTGCAAGTATTATATAATATTTCACAATGTGTCATCACTAATTGCAATTAAGTAGTTTATTAGCAGTAAAACCTGCAACATGCCCTTAGAGATTTTAGAAAGTTGTTGTTCCTTGATGAACCGATTAACTTTGATAGCCATTGACTAACTGTAAAAAAAAAAAGAGCAACTCTGCTGCATATAGAGCTTATGAAAAATAGATTTTTTTTCAGGAAGAATCCCTAAATGGAATATTTTTGTGCATGGCATGTATAATTTAAAGCAGCCCATTGTCATGCCTCTATTCCTTAAATTCTCTAGGGATACTTGTAAAAATATTAGAGCAATACGACGTGAATATGATGCCATTGTCTCTTATTTAGCATTGTATTTCACCTTAAGGAAACATTAATCAATTCAGTCCTAAAGGCAAGTATGCTCTTAACCAAAATCCTCCTGAGCATTTTGGGAATAAAAAAAAACAGATTTAGCAACTTCATAAGTTGCTAAATAAGTTGCTATAAGTCTGTATATCCTGCTTATCTCCATTAGAAAGAGAATCTTTTTGAGTAAGATAAATCTAGTTTTCATATCTGTTCTCCATGCTAAGACTAGTTTCCAGTTAGGCTGCTGCTTTTTGTGCTCATTCCCTAGAATTTCAATTCACTCTCTAGATCTCCATGTATCCTTACTGATCACCTGTGCTGGACAGGGCTGAGATTGCACTCGGGGTCCTGATGTGGCAGAGTGTTTCATACTGTTTGTGTTTGACATCACTCAAAGATGTTTTTTATTCAAAACCTCTCTTTTTGTGAGAGAGACTGTTCAGCTCATTAATATATCCTAATGGGAGTGTTACCCTGTGCCCCACTCCTCTGGTGCCTGGGAGATACCTGCCAAATGAGTAATGAACTGAAGGCCAAGGGCAAATTCCTGGTGAGGAAATTCAGGGTAGAAAAGGTAGAAAAGTCTTAGGTTGCAGGAGATATGGTTGGCTTTGGACTGTCAGATATGTGGACAAATGAGACAGAAACTGATGCCTTTGTTGTTTTTTCATTGATTTACTTCCTCTGGTTTAGAAAAATAATGATGCTGAGACAACAAGACTTTCTTTTCCCTTAGTTTATGTGATGTTTCCATCCATCCTGTAGACTTTCTTTGTCACAATAACATTGGCTTTGATTTATTGACAGTAGTTTGTCACCTTGCTCTGTGTCAAAGCTGTTTAGCAACAGTTTGAGTCTTAGCACTGTTGTAAAATGACAACTGGAAGACTAATGACAGCTGAAACAGAAGTTCTTGACACAGTGGTTGGGCTATCAAGACCTAGTCCATCGCTAGAGCAACTGAGGTTGGATAAATGCAGTGATTATCACGTCAGGATGTTATGCAAACTGAAGGTTGAATATGAAGATCTAATAAGATTTTCTAATCTTAAGAAGGTTTTTTGTTGTTGTTGTTAGTTTGAGAAATGCTTTTCACAGCTGATTTTGGAGTCATTAAGCTGTTTACATTGGTCTGTATTTGCATTTTCCCAACCTATAGGTCATTTGGATCCAGGATTCCTTGCAAGTGACAAAGCCTCTTCTGGTAATGCCAGACCAATGCAGAAATTAATATCGCATCTTCCGATAGCGAAGTAGAGATCGTTGGAGTTCAGGAACATGCTAGGTATGAATTTGTTTTTCTTCCTTTTTCAGTTTAAATATTTTTAAAATTTTATTAGAATATACATATTGACAAAATTAACAAAGAAAAAAATTGCTGGCTTTCAATTCTATTTTTATCCCTCCTGGGGATAAAATTTTTGCACACCTCTGGTGTGCAAAAGGTAGCAAACATTGCACTTTTCCTATTCTGCTGGTCATGGTAATGTCAAAAAGTGTTTTTCTTTATAATTTTTGTCATCTGGATATGTATTTAGATTCAGCTTGTGAATGAATATCAAACAGTAAAGGGCTAAACATATAAAATATTGAAACAAGATACCAAATTTATATATATATAAACACATAAATGAAAACATTTACACTGGTTTTTGTTTCCTTTCAAAATATTCACTTACTTTAAGCATTTAAATACTTTCCAATTCAATTAATTAATCAGTTACCCTAGGAATACAAATTCTATGAATTTTGTAGTGGCTAACATGATAGGGTAGCACCTTTAGTCCGGGAGTACATCCTTATTAATTTTATCTCAAGATACAAGATAGTTCAAACCCCCCAAACTAGATCAGGGAATAGGAAGAAGAGGTAGGTGAGGAAGAGGAGGTAGATAAGGAAGCTAGAGGTTCTCAAATTCTGATAGCTGACCAGATCTTCAGCTCTGGTTCTAGCTAGGCTTGCTTTGATTTTTCTTTTCATTGTTAGTCTATGGTCTTTCCTCAGTTTGAGGGGTGATGAAACAGCTGAAGAAGACTGGCATTTTCATCTAGTGTGGAGAGTTAAACTCATAAAGCTGTGGTTGTGAACACACAGACACAGTATCTGAAACTAGTCTGCTGCCTGATGGATGTCTGGAGGAAATAAAGGAGCATGAGGAGCAAGGAACAGAGCTTTCTCTCACTGTTCCTTCACCATGTCTATCTTGAGAAAGGGAAAAAGGTGTGTAGGACCTGAGTCCAGGCCTTCTGAATGTGGGAAAAAAAAAAAAAAGTTTTTTAAGTGCTGAATGGAGACTTGGTATTAACTTCTAGAAAACTGAAAGTCATTCCATGACTAACCCTTTTGGAAGATATTAGCTCCCCAGGGACGAGCCCTCCTGGCTGTTTATCCAGCAATCCCCGTGCTTAAGCAATCTTTGTCCTCATGATAAGTCCTGTTGACTTGTCCTTCGTTACCAGTTTGTGTGTGTCCATCCCTAAATACACACATCCCTTTTGCTTGAGGTCTCCCTTACAAAACACTTTCCACGCCGATTGCCTCAATAATATTTGATGTGTGCAACAATGGGAATGTTAAATAAATGTACAGTTGCTATTTTCAATTAGTTTTGGTTGATATGTGTGGGAATCATCGAAGGAGCAGGGGCTTAAGGTTTAGGACCAGAAGCCATTTTATTGAGCATCAGACCAAACTTATATATTCTCCGAGTATGTGAGCATACACTGTCCACGCGCTGTCCACACGCTCCCTCCCCCTGCCTCCAGCCAATTCCTTGACTCTATTGCTATCTGGGTCCAATCCTGCTAACAGACAACAGGTAACCAACCAGAGATCGGTGCGTCCAGCCTGTGTTTTAGGTTTCTCTATCTGCTAATCTGTTATTCCTAACTTTCACAGTTTCTCACTCCTAACTTTCACCGTTCCCACAGCTTCCCACAGTTTCTCACGGTTTCTCAGTTTCCCACAGATATGGACCTATTTGTGTGGAAATAAAAACTCGTGCTGTTCTACAGAGAAGATAAACATATAAGACATGATTTATGCAGCACCCTTTCCTTGTGCTCACCGCTCTGCTCTCTATCAAAGATCAGTTCTTGCTGGGAACGATGAATACTTGCACATTTTGGTTGCTTGAATCCTATTTAGAATTTTATTTCTCTTGCAGGTCTAGGTTTGCAGTTATGAAGTATTGATGGGCTTCTGACAGGGTTGTCGTTTGGACAAGGTTTAGGTTTTTGATCATTATTTTTGCATGCTTAGTTAGTATGATGTTTCGATTCAGTTCTTTTGCTCACACTATTTTATTTTATTATTTTTTTTTTACCATGCTCCATATTTCATATTGTTGTTGGATTGGTGTGAGTCGTGAAGCTCTTGAGTTTTTCTATGATTTGTAGATTTTCAGATTGCTAGTGAGGTGGTGGTGTTTCTCATCATTAGAATATTACTTGGCATTTACTTAGGACACCAAATCATATTTTGCACTTTAATTTTTGTCCTGTAGACTTTTTATCATGCATATGTATAAAATAGTGGTCCTTTTGCTCTCCTTTTTTATTGTTTTTCTTTTGTTTTATTGCCTTTACTTGATATCTTTCCCTTAGTTACAGGTTAGAAAACACGTTCCTTAAGCTAATGTTTGATTGAACGTTTTGCTCTCGGCTGCTTGTGTGACTTGTTTGTGGATATACACTTTTATTTTTGCAAAGTATCATTTCAAAGAGGAAATTTATAGACTACTTTTTGTCATCTTCAGGATGAAAAGTTAATAGTAGCTTTGCATAAGCATTGAGATGACTGTTTCATATCAGAATAATGGACCATATATAACATGTTGTATATAGTTTGGTTACAATCTTTTCTCGTCAGTTATGCTTACAGGTATTTCATCTTAAAATAAAGTTTATTTTTTAAAAAAACCACATTTGTTAGTCTCTTTGTATGCAATTTTTGTAGGTATGTGTTTTAAGTATGTATTTTAAGACTGAGAGAGTAATAGAAAAGTCATTCTGAAGATCACATCCAAAATGAAATAGCATATCTGAGAAGGAAATGTGATATTCATATCCCGACACATTAGAGCTTGGAGAATGAGATTTTTACATTCTGTTTCATGAAACCATCTCCAACCTGAGAAAAGATGAATATAAATTCTGGAGCGCTGGGTGTAAATTTTTACTGGCACTTATTTAAGATTTCCATCTGTGCACTGGGAGTCTTAAAGACTCCACTAAATTCATCAGTTCATCATATAGCAAAATTAATCTTTCTTTTCTTTTTTTTTCCTAATTACTATTATTTTGTGCTCACTTTTTACATATCCATTTTCAGTGTAACAAGTAAAAACGCTGTGCAAATAAGTAATGTGCACCTCAGTTCAGCAAGGCACTTCAGTGTGTGCTTATCTCTAAATGCCTAATTTAGTCTCATTGACTATAATTACTGAAAGTTTAAATGTTCTGCTGAAGTGGGGTTGTACTGATATACAGGGAGCATTTCCCAATATGTTTGTAATTTTTGAGTTAAGATGACCAAGGAAAAATCAAGTGTATTAGCTGTAGCAATGTAGGTACAGGATAGCTCTTGTAATTACTGTACTGAAAGTATCATTATGTCCTTATTTAAGCATGGCTTTGATTCCATACAAAAAGAGATCTTTTCTGTTTATCTCATCAAGATTTTGTCACTTTATTTTTTTTTCTTTTTTTTTAAAGTGCAGTGGGTAAAATTGCTAGCAGGAAAACTTCTGAGCAGTGCATGGCACTGCACATGATGGGCTGACTTCTTCAAGACCCTTGGGAGCCACATGCACATTTCATAAGCAACATAACACTCACTGGCAAAAATTAATTTCTTAAAGAAAAAATGAGCAAACAGCATAAACTTAAGTTTAGCCTCAGCTTTCTTACTGGTGAACTTGCAGATCCCTAGTTAATTTAAAGTGTCATCATCTCTACACATGGAAAAGCCCCGGGCAAACTTTGGAGAGGGACATTTTAACAAGATGCAAGAGTGGTTTAATGAAAAAAAAAGTTGTTTTAGAAAGAAGTGAAGCCTGAAGTGACTAGTGGCTTTAATCCTTTTTGCTTTTTGCCTTGCTGCAGGTGTGTGCACCCCAGGGGAGGCGTGATCCAGAGTGTGTCTTCCTGGAAACACGACTCAGGCTCGCAGTACATTAGCGCTCTGCAAACGCAATCATGGACAGCGGTGGCTCCCCAGCAGAATTGGTCTTCACCCTCAGAAGTAGTAGACCTCACTCTGGATGAGGATACCAGGCGCAAATATTTACTGTAATGCAGTGTCACTGTGTTTTGGCCCCCATCCCCTCTCCCCTTTGTGGCACAGAAGTTCATTGCTGTAGCTTCAGCTTCCGAAGCCCTAATCCCCGTGTTATGAAAGTCCAACTCATGAGGATTTTCATTTCCATAAGAATGTAGTATAATTTTAATATCGTTGGAAACATTTCTTTTTTTTTTTTTTAACCTTCTCAAAGGAGGATTCTTCCCATAACTAAGACCCAATAGCTCCAAATTTAAAACACATCTGCAGTTACAAATTCTGTGTGTGTGTTAATCTGAAGAAGCAATCGTGTATAAAGTTCTGCTCTCCCACCCTTTCCCACCTCCATCTTCAAAACATCTTTAATTTAGCAGTATATCAGGTTTGTTTGTAACAGTTAGTGTTTTGCTGTGTGCACATCAATGATTTTGAGAAATGCTGTGTCCTCACTGATTTCAGTGGAGCTGGGCATATCCAACACTTCCGAAAACGGGGCCGAGAGTTCTTATACCCAAAGCTGATTTGGTTACGTTACCAGCCAGAGGGACTGTCTGTAATACAAAAGGCTCATAACATATGCACTGAACAGCTTTTAATTAAAGGATTTTTTTCCAATGTAATTTATAGTTTACACTCTTTTCAGTGCTGAGTCTTCTGTCTACTTGACTGCTGTTGTTTCACTGATCATTTCCCACTGCTTGTTACGGTTTTATAATAATAGTGACTTACTAGCAGCTGATAATTGCAAAAGCACAAGAAAAAGACATGTAATGCAAAGGCCCAGCTACCTTCTTCCATCTTAAATATAGCTGAATTTTACGTATATCTGAATCTTGCCTGGCTTCCAGGAAGGAGAGTAATGAACCACATCATTGTTCACAGTCCTCATTTCTACCGTTTGTTTATTTGCTTCACTGCCCATCTCAAAAAAAAAAAAACTTGTAAAGTCTCAAAAAACTTGTAAAGCCCCTAGTCTGGCAAAGCACTTCAGCAGATGTGTAGCGTTAAGCGCTGGTAATTCACTGAACTAGTGGGGCCATTCAAATGCTTAAAACTCTGCCCTAAAGGATGTTGCAGAATCACGGCTGAAGTCTGTCATTTTTTTTTTTTTTAATTAGGTTTGCACCATTTTTTCTGGCTTTAGGTCATGTCTCTTATCCTAGTTTGGGAATTGCTTTTTAGGTTATGATCCAGGAAACACTTTCTACCAGAATATTTACTACACAGAAATCAGTGACTACTAACCTGAGTGGCCATGAATTTCTGTAGCGTATATTGGATTTCCCGGCCCTTAATCTGTCATTTAGAGGCTTTCTCAAGGCAAAAACCAAAGACAAAAAAACAAGATGATGTTCACTTTAAATGTCTGTTGTGCAATTAAAATGTTCCTTTGTATTCAGGTGTTTTTAATGGGAATTTTATACAGCTCTATCATCAGATTTTTGCCATTTAAGGCTGAACAGGGAGGAGTCGGGACATGAGAAGTCCTCTTTTCCATTCGTTTTGGCTGGTCACTAAATTTATTTGGTTTCCAATTTGTTTTCTCTGTGGACAAAAAAAAAAAGAAAGAAAAATTAATTTTACCACATACTTTGGAAAAAAACAACCCAGTAACTATGTTGGTGAAGTTGGTAGCAAACAGTTTTTTCTTTAATAAGCAGAGCGGTTATGCCTGCACTTTAAAGACCAATTAGCTAAGGGTTTTCTGTTGCAGTTCTAGAGCTTTCTCAAAACATCCACCTGTGATAAGTGTGTTTATTGCATGACCAGAAAATGTTTGTGGTGCTTCTAGTGACCCAGTTCTTTCTTTTTGGGGGTGGGAGAGAGTGGAGCAAGCGGATTCCTGGCTCGCGGCAGCCGGGATGGGCCTGCGGCATCGAGTCACCGTGTCCGTCGTGGTTGTCGGTCCTTTTTCCTCGTTGCTCATCATGCGTCTCCGCCGTCACCACGGTGGCCTCAGGTCCATGGGACTTTGGAACAGTCATTGAGTGCGGCTTCTTTTTACAGTTTCACGAAGGCTTTGGGGAAGATCAGTTCCAGAGAAAACTGCAGGGACCCATTTGCAGTCTTTCCATTTGAAATGCAAACTAACTTTCTGGTTTTTGTTTTTCTTTTCAGTTTGTATATGATGTGACTTCTATGTGTGTGTGTATATATATATATATATATATATATAAAAGACCGCGTCCTAACCAAACTTCCTCTAATTGTGCACTGTGTTTGTTTAAACAATTCATGTATTGTAGTCTGATGCAGGTTTTCTTTTATTTAAAACACTACATATTTTCTTTTATCCTTAACAAATTTTGAAAGGGTAGAGATGTGATAACCACAATCACTGGATAGCTAAGAAATATTTCTGTGTTTTTGTTTTACTATTTTTTTCCATTTGTTTGTTGGGATTTTTTTAAATTATTATTATTT
>NW_010578547.1:63247-76032 GCF_000705375.1 Tinamus guttatus | reverse complement strand
CTACGACTCATACGGGAGGAAACGCATCTCGCCTGGCTCCCGCTTCCCTAGCTTGTGTCCGCACCGTGGATATATCCCGCGCTGGCGCCTGGGAAGAACCCCCTTGCTCCAAGAGAAACGAGAGTTTGGGAGTTGTGTTTGAGGAATGGGTTGACCCAGCGGTGCTGAATCCTGCTCCTGTCCTGGATCACCCTGGGAATGCCCAGCCAAACCCAGCATGAGTTGGTACAGATTCTCCCTGCCCTGGGACTGGGAAAAGGGGGTCTTGGAGCTGCGACCTGGGGGGCAAAGCAGAAAGCAAAGAGTCAGGGGGATCGGGAGGCGCTGGGTGGTGTGAGCGGGACCCAGCCCTGCCATCGCTCCCGTTTCCCCGTCTCACCCTTTCAGCCCAACCTTTGGCCTCCCCATCTCCCTCAAGGCCACAGGAACAGCCGGCTCCAGGCCCAGGCCGCAAATCCTGCCCGTTTCTGCTGGGCTCCGTCCTGCCCTTGGAGAAGCCGGGTGAATCAGCAGAGAAAACGGAGTGGGAAATGTTTTTGCTCGGGGTGCGGGTGCATCCTCGTGGGTTGGGTTTTGTGTGGGTGAATGGGCTGAGCTCCTGCAAGCTCATTGCAACCCTGCAACCGGGGGGGCCCGGAGGGATAGCGGCAGCGGCTGCACCCTGCGCATGGGGACCTTCCAATGGGTCAATCCTTCCTTGGTCTTCTCCTAAACTTCTGGCCCTGCTGGTTGACGGCTTCCCAGTGCAAGCGATGAGGAGGAGCTGAGGGAAGAGCATCTTCGCCGGGAAGGACCAGCAGCGCTGCAGGTATTGGCTTCCATGGGTCCCCCTGCCGGGGAGGACTCTCCTGCACTGCTGTGTTGGTGAACATGGGCCTCCGCTTTGGCTGGCTTAGATGGATTTGGGGCAAGTGGCTTCCTCAAGTACCTCTCCATCCGCTACCTAAACGAAACCTTGGGTTTTCCTCTCTCCGTGGTGACACTTTAGAGAACGCTAAGGTGTCAGGTTGCCCTGAGCATGCTGATGTGCCTGGGAAGCAGGCCACGATGGTTTTGCTCTTTCTCCTTCAATCCCAATGTACGTTGTTGCCTTTCGAAGAGCTACCCTGTGCTCAGTCCCTCGGTCACCCATTGCAGCTGGGGTGGTGGAGTATTCACTGATGGTTTCTCGGATAAATCAAGGCCTGCTTGGTCTTGTTTCCTCGATGTGACTGCTTGGGAGTATCTCTGCAAGGGAGACTTTCCCCTTCTCCTGATAGTGGAGATGCTGCTTGCTCTCATGCTCATCAAACCAGCATTGAGTTGGGCCTTGCTTGGCCTGTCTGTATCACTGCAGCCTTACCTGGCTTTGCCCAAAACCTTCCTTTTGGGCAGTGAGGAGGTGCTGGTGTGAGGAAGGATGCTCAGATGCACGGTGAAGCTGCGGGGATGCAGGATTGGACCCTAACTCCTACAGTTCTACTCTCGCTCATGGCTGCAGGACCCCCAAGGGAATCCACCAGCTTTGGGAGTTGATCCTGGGCTTCATGCCTTGGTCTACTGACCCCTGAGATGTTTATGAAAGGGAAGTGGCACCATGGCCATAGCCTTAAAGTCTCCTTGTCTTAATGAGAGCTTGCTGCGGCCATACCACCTTGGTGAGCCCATCTGCTTCCTTCCAGCCCAAAGTTTGCCATATGAGCAGCAATTTCCATGTCTCAGCCAGCATCTAGAGGTATTTGAGGCAATAACACTGCTCAAGAGGTGTCCATCAAAACCTGCAATTTCCCATCACGCCTCCTAATGCCTGTTGGGGAAGGAGCTGTAAATCTCAGGCAGATTACTGCACTTGTTGTTGTTGTTGCTAATTCCACACGCATCTTTTCTTGTGGCCTGGCCTTTCACACTAATATCTTAATTTCATTTATAAATTCACTGATCAGCTTTCATTAGTCATCCCATTAATGATCGCAGGAATGAAAATTTGTCATCTGACGTCAAAAAGCAGATTAAGGGACTTCTGGAGCCTTGAGAAGCAGCTCCGTTCTGTAGCAGACTTATACTGGTTGGCATATGAGGCTAATACTATGTATAATTTGCATCTGCTGCTTGGGAAAATGAGTGATTATTTTATATATTTAGCAGAAAATAAGAGCATTTCTTAGCCATGAATGGTGTTGCCTTGCCCGCAGCATTATGAATCACTGGTCTATAAACATCTCCTTGCCTGGCTTTGCCTCACCACGCTGGTAAAGCCCGGAGGGCCAGATCCTGCCCAGCACAGCGTTTGACAGCACAAGGAGCTAATTGAAATTAAGAGGTTTCCTCAAAGCCCAGTGTGAGGAAAGACTAAGAAGGGATGAAGCTTTGCCTAGCTAAAATCAAGTGGGCTTAGTGTCTGGGTGGTGGGATGTGAGGGCATTGGTGGCCTTTGGAGATGGATGTCCAGGGTACATGGCTGGAAAAAACTCAACGTTTGCTTAGAAGAAGCAAAAGAGCGGGTCTGGACCCAAACCTAGGAGCATCTCAAGGCAGGAGCGCTGGAGAAAGCCTTATCTTGTCCCAGGGCTATCTGTGATACCCCACACAGCTCCTGGGGCTGAGATAAGAAACCAGGCCGCGTTCTGCACCGTGAGAGCGAGGAAGTTGTGTGTGATCACCATATGCGGGAGGAGGAAGAGAAGGGAAAGAAAGGCTCAGAGCAGGAGGCTTTTACTGCTGGTGTAATTGCAGAGGGAGAGCTCTGACGTGTTTTTGGAGGGGTGGGGAAAAGTGCTGAAATACGTGAACTTCTGCTTAGCAGTGCCTACCACAGGCGTGGATGCTGCTGTGCCTTGACGTGGATGGGATTTGCAGTACTTGGTGGAGAATCTGGGTTTTCGGTAGCATTTAGTATCTTAGGCTGGCGTGATCTGATAAACCCTGCGGGTTGCCCTTTACAGCTGCGGTGGCCGAGACTTCATCCCTGATGCAGCAGGAGCTCATGCCTGGTGGCTTCCATTCAGCCTTTGCTGACCTACATGGGGATGTTGGTCTTAGTCACAAATAATAGTGTGTTGTGTTTCAAATGTCTGGAGAGGATGATGAACGTGGTTTGGGTTGCAAAGGCTGCCCCAGGAGCTCAATGCCCCATGTGCAGAGGGTCCTGTTGCGTGTGGACAGTTCCTGCGTGCACAAGGTTGGGTGACAACAACATAGGCAGCCCCAAACCCACTGCCCATCCTTCTTCATTGCCTCTTGGCTCCGTCTCTGGCTCCTTCATCGGTGAGGGATGTGCAATGCAGGGATGTGTGGGCCAGTGGTGGCTGTTGGATTAGCAGCTCAGCTCCTCGCCCTTCCCTTGTCCTAAATTGCTTGAGTCTGAGGCTTGACGAAAACGCATATACCAGGTTTTGGTGATGATGATCATTTTCCCGTTCACTAGCTGAAAATTTACTTTCCCGGCTTTATATTGGTTGGGTGTTACCTGGCAAAATGGGGTGGGAAGAGCTGAACTGAGATAAAACAGGCCATTGGTATTTCTGCAATGAGCTGACAGCACCAGAGTCCATGAGACCAGGGCAGCATCTGTCTGGTCATGCTGAATGGCCACGAGGGTCTGTTGGCCCCTTGCTGCATCCTCCATCCTCCAACCACACGTCCTTCTGCATTGCTGGCCGCACTCATGTGTGCTGCTTCGCCACCAAGGGACATGTGACATTTTCCATGGTCTCGCTTGATTTGTGATGGAAAATAGCTGTGCCACATGTGGTTAAAAACTTGCCCATGGAAACCCCGGGGGTTTTGCCAAAAAAAAAAAAAAAAAAAAAACATGTAACGCAAGTGCTCTGGAGATGAGATTGTTGAAATTGTTTCATTTGTTATGAGTCATCAGTGAGGAGAACCCTATCCTGCCTGATCTCTATGGCCCGTTCAGCCATCCAGGTGCTTCTTCTCTGAAACTCCTTTAGAAAAGCAAGCAGGCAAGGCTGGAAGGTTTACACCGGGGAACCAAGAGGAAAAAATTACTCAGGGGCTGTTACAAGCATGGAAAAATGGGATGTAGGCCAAGCGGTTGGGACATAAACCCAATTCCTCTTCCTTTGACCAGCAGCAGGGACCTCCCAAAAGGAGTCAGGGTGGAGGAGGGTGAGGTGGAGGGAAGCCAGCTTGTTAGGTGCCAGATTTGACATTCTCTTCTCCCATGACAAATGCTTTTGAGTACCATTAATAAAATCAAGGGCCAGACCTCAATAATATCCAGGAAGCTCAGAGAGGTTCTGGAGATGTGTAACCCTGGCTCGTGCATACGTCGAGACCGGGCAGCTCAATATTCGGTCTGATCTCTGCGGAACCCCCTTCCCTGCCCTGGGAGCTCCCTATCCACAGCTCCTAACCTGGGCTCACGTTGATGCTGGGTGTGCGAGCACAGCCCGCTCATCCTCTGCCCTTTGCGGGAAAGAAACGTGCGCCGTTCCTCAGCAAACACGCTATGAGGTCGATCCCAGATCTTAAAGCACAAGAGATCATCAGTGTTGATTAGTGCAGTGATTCAGATTAAATAGGCTGTAAGCCAGTCCTGGTTGTTCCCCCATCAAAGCCCATCATTTCGGCATCAAGCCTGCTACATGCAAAACCCAGAAGCGCTCCTGGCCAGCCCTGTTGTTTGCAGTATATTTGTTTGATGTCTCTGACTCTACCAGTTTCCTTTCCCACCCTACGCTCTCTCTGGTTGTTTGAGACACCAGCTATGTTTTTCCCCTCGTGTGTGGTGGGTTTTTTTGAGTAGCTCCTTTCTCAAACTGATTCTCCAGGTGCCAAAGCCAGAGAGTTGCACAAGGTTCAAAGGGACGTCTGGAGACCATCTAATCTTCATCAGGGCTGGAGCCGGCTCTGGGGCCCGGCCTGCTGGGGATGCTGGAGGTGCTCAGACATGTTGGCTGGGTGTATGTTGGGATTAGGAGGGGAGAACGATCCTCCTGTCCATGGGATAACATTCCCAGAAGAAGGGGGACCTCCTTCACAGCTCCACGTTTGTTGCCAGGACCAGTAGGCTGTGCTGGTGGAGGCTGAAGAACGAGCGCTGTCCTCTCCTCGCCGCCCTGGGAGGGCAGCTGTGATTTATACCATAATAACAACCGGTGCTGGGAGCGCAGTGATGACCGGGGCTCTCTAATAACAGCAGCTTTAAAGCAGCTCTCCCTTATGCAGAGAGCTCTTTTGCAGGAGAAGCTGAGCGTGGACAGGCAACATCTTTCCATGCCGTGGTGCAGCCAGGGATGAGGTGCAGGCAGGGCTGGGCGAGAAGGTGCCGGTGGGGAGGAGGGATGTGCCAGGGCTTCAACCACCCCATCTGGAGCTGCCTCCTCCGCAGAGGACCTTGGGGGAGCCCCCTCCGAATGCAGCCCTTCGGAGGTAAGTTGGATGGAGCGGGTGGGCATGCGGAGCTGCCCCTGCAGCTGAAATACTTCTTTCTGGCCCCGGCATAGACCCATCTCTTGATTTCTTTCCTTTTCCTGCATTTCGGCGTGAAGAACAGGTCTGTTCCTAGTGCCACCATGCCGTGTGCCCATCCGCGTCGCTCCAGGAGGCTGGAGGTTTCAGATTGCAAGTGTAATGAGACTTCGTGACTGAAACAAGAGCCCACAAATAGCCCCCAATACAACAGCGACATGGAAACGCAAAGCGTTTGCCAGGGTCCAGACACCAGAAGGCTGGAGAAAAGGTGCTTTGTTCTTATTCAGGCCTCCCGCTGCAGGTTGGTTCCCCTGGTTGTCCCACAGCTTCAGGTTGGCTGTGGAGCAGCCTCCTGGCTGGTCTCTCCTCCCTCTTTTTTATCCTTGCAGGTTAGTAGAAGCTTGTGTCATCCATGGAAACACAGGTTCTGGGGGAGCTCAGGTATGGAAGTGCTGGATGATGGTGGAGGAGAGGGAACTACCTGTTGACCTAGATTTACATATTTGCAATAAAATTAGGAAAAAGGAGGGGGCAAAAATCACTTAAGTGGCCAAAATGAGTGTCATTGCCTTGGCTAAATCCAAATGAAGAGTAGCAACGTCCGCTGCCTGAGAAGTGCTCTTCGGCATGGCAGTCCTCACTGGTGGATCTCACCTTGGTCCTGTGGGTCTACTCGTTTGAAGGTCTGGTTGTTGGCTCCTTTTGGAGGCCAAACAGGCCTTCAGGCCTGACTGGTTAGGGATCTGATAGGATTTGGCCAGCTAGTTCAGTCTAAGACAACCTGTCTAAAAATTAACAGGTTTGCTTAAGTACAAGATGAGCATTTTAGGTCTCCAACGTATCCTCCTGCCTGGGGACTGAGGAGCACTGGGAAGGGGGAAAAGGCATGTGGAGAAGAGAGCCCAATATTTGTCTATCACTTGAAATCATGACAGTCTGGACCTGCAGACCAGGAAACATGTCTGAGAGCAGCTCTTCCTTGGTGGCTGGAGCTGGTGGCTCTTGTCCTGGCACCTCTTAGATCAAACTGCCTCACAACGGCTCATTCGTGCATCAGGGTGATGGGGAATGAATTGGCAAGAGAAAATCCCGAAGAGGTGAAAGAGCAGAGTGCATGCAGTTGGCCCTGGCCAAAGCTGCGTGTCAAGGCTGAAACATCTGTTTTTGGTGACTGTCTACCCACACTTGAGAGCAAGGCAGTTTTACAATATTGTTCAGTTGTCTGCAGCCTCGAGGAGTGCTTGGCAATGAAGGATAAACCTCATTGTGCAATACACACGCCAACACCAGTAACAGCAGAGATGCACCCTTTCCATTAGCTCCCACCCACTGATTGATGGGCTTGTCTACACGAGATGAACTGCAATTCAGTTCTAGCCCCTTCCTGGCTTCTTGGCTGCCCTTTTTTATTAACTCCTGTGTGATAAACTCCCTTGTGGCTTCGGACCGCTTGGTAATTGCTTTGGACTAAGTGACACCTCCTAGGGAGGATGACAGCAAATCCAGCTCCTTGTGGAGGCCAACTGGCTCGTGGGGCCATGCCAGGAGCAGCTTTTCTGAGTTGTTGGTGGCCAAGGGCTGTCAGGTTCACACTTGGTCACACTTTGGCAAAAACAAGAGGGTTGCTAAAAAGAACGTGTTTGGAGGATTTTAGAATCTTCTTTTTTGTGTGTGTATGAAGGGGAAGGGGAGATTTGGTAGCTTGTTTTCAAGCCTTCTTTTCAACCTTGCTCATGAAAGTGGAACTTCATCTTTAAATAATATCTTTGTCTTATCTTTAAGTGAAAGCTGGGATTCCCCCATGTTTTGGCAGCTGTAAGAGCCTCCTGACCACCCTCTCTTGCAGTGCCTCCCAAACCACCCAAGAACACATCATCTGTGGGAATACCTGCACAGGGTGTCATTTCTTTCAAGCCAGGATCAAGAGAAGAAGTAGCGGGTGATTCCCTTTGCCAGCCTTCCTCAAGAGAGATGGGCCATGGTGTCGTGGGCCAGACCTGGAAGGTGACAGAAAGGGCAAAGCCAAGGGTTGGGGATAAGCAAAAATTGAAGCAAAAATTGAACTTTTGGCAAACAAGCTTAGCTGAACCTTGCTCTGAAGTGACAGGCTGGCTGACCACAACACAGCTTTTCATAGGGAAAACAGGATTTAGGAGTGTGTCAACTCAGGCCAAACTGTATCTGTAATACAAGGGCTCCCATACCTTTGAAACCTTTAATACTAATCACAGTGCTGTGCTACCAGCTAGAAGCATAGATAGCCAAAATCCATATATGCCACTGAGCAGAAGAGTAAATTACCTGAACCCTGGATCCTCAGGAAGAAGTTTTCCATCTATACAGCTTTCATTGCTTCTCTAAAGTATAAGGACACTTCCCATTGCAAAATGTCAAAAACAAAAATCCACTCTTCCAATTTGCACCATGTGTAGGTGGAGAAGGTATTGGGGGCTTGAGGGCTGTTGGAAAACTCCTCTCTGGGGCCAGTATGGTTTCTAGTATCTCTCTCTTAAAATCCGCAAGGAAAATTTTAGAAGTGCCACATGCATCTCAGCTTGTGCTCCAGAGATGTCAGGCTTAGATGAACATAAGTTTCAAAGCTTGGATCTTCACTTTAATTCCTTTTTGTTTGTCACTGAGAGCTCTGAGGAGTCGACAGAGCTTGGGAGTAGATTTTGTTTTTCTCTAGTGCCAGGACGAACCTGAAATGCACCTTTATAATGACTACTTTCCCTCTCTTATATCTGATATCTGCCAGAACCACAGACCAATGATCACTATGTGGGCTAGTACCATTCACAAAATATTATTTCACATTGCTGACTTCTCTGCCATGTGATGTTCAGTAGGACACCCAGGTCCTTTCCCGCAGAGCTGCTTTCTTGTGCAGTTGCACGGGGCTATTCCAGCCCAAATGCCAGATTTTGCCTTTGTTGAACTTTTTTGCACCTTAGGGCAGCTTCTCAAAACAAGGAGCACCACAGAAAAACAAGGGTATTTTCCCTACCCGCTGCCAAAGCCCCTTTTCTCATACCCTTCCGTAGCATTCAGGTGTAGACATTTTCCTTCTGCTCTCCAGTAGAGTTTCTCCCATGGAAGAAGAGGACTTTCTGTGGGAAGGGAGTGCTGCTTTCCTGGCCACATCTCCAAGGCATCTTTGTGGGGAAGGTCCCAAACCACCATGGGTCTGCCTGTGGTGACACAGCCAGTCTTCGTCCACGAGTAGAAACTCACCATCCTCAAAATGCTGGACATGCTCCTGCTTCCCTTGGCCAAGCTGTCCATGAACCTCTCTGGGCAGGCTGTTCCAGTGCTCTGTCACCCTCACTGTTAAGAACTTTTTCCTTAAGTTCCTATGGAATTTTTGATGTTTCAGTTTCCGGCCATTTCCTATCAGTGGCCACCACTGAAAAGAGACCATCACTGTCCTCTGCACTCCCTCCCTTGAGGTATTTATATACACTGATTAGATCCCCTCTCAGCCTTCTCTTCTCCAGGCTGAACAGGCCCAGCTCCCTCAGCCTCTCCTCATAGGGCAGATGTTCCAGGCCCCTGATCATCCTTGTGGCCCTGAAAGATGCTCATGAAGCTTTTCCCAACCTCAGTCCTGAGTGGGATGGGAAACGAGTCATGGAAGAGCAGGGCGCTCTTGCCTTCTGGGCCTTTTTTTCAGGTTTAGCTACTTGAGAGTCTCCATGGGTGGCATGGCACCATGTGGACAACTGCCCAGCCAACGCTTTTCCCTTGGGTGCTCCTAGGTGAAGAAGTGTCGCAAAGGCACATGTGGGTCTGGGTTGGCAGCAGATGTGCTAGCACAACATGATGATCCCATCTCGGATCCCGTGGCCCTTCCTAACGTTGAGTAAATGCCTTTGGTCTCCCATTTCTGGATCTGTTCAACCAGTGATAACTAACTAACCCGCAGGCAGGGGAAGGGAGGAACTGCCACTGGATGTAAAGTCCTGCAAATAGCATGAATGTAGATTATTTGGTTCTTTTATTGGTAAAATTCCTGCAAAAAAAATACAAGTAAAGAGGAAAAAATGAATTGCCAGTTTTGATTCTCTTTGTGGTGGTCCCCACTAAGAAAATATGTTACAGGAGATGTCTGGCAAACTGCAAAACCATGGTTAAACATCTCTGCTTTCTTTAAGAAATTGCCATATCTAGAAACAAGACAAAAAGCTGATGCAGTTGAGATTTTTGACCAAAAATAAAAAAGTCATTATTTTTAGTGATATGGACATACATCTATCTTTTCTAGCTCTCTTCTTTTTTTTTATGTATTAATGTTCTTCTGCTTTAATCCAGGGTCGGGCTCTCTCCCAAGGCCACATAAGAGTGAGAATGGTGACTCAGATCTTATCTTTTCTATGAGATCTGCTTAAAAATAATGATTTGGAGGAAAACTAGATTGTCAACACTAACATTATGACCTTGTTATCTAGATAGATGGTTCAGAGCTCCAATCAAGAGTTTCGCTTTCTCCATATATTTCACAGAACTTAACATTTTTGAGTCCAACACCTGCTTTTGGCAGTGCTGACCAAGACAGCCCTGCTGACTTTTGTTGTGGCTTTAGAAAGCAGTGGATTTGTCAAGGTAAATCAGATCTGCAGTCACCCAAAGGGAATTAATGTGAAATGCTTCAATGTTAGTTTTACAGTCACTTTAATAGCAGTGACGATGCTATTAAACTGATCAGTCCATATTTAACTCTTATTTGTACTCAACTGGAATAAATACTCTGCTTTTAAAAGGAAGAATTTTACAGAGGAAAAAACCTATTTTAAACCTCCAAGACAGGCTGAGATCTAGGTACTGTTTAGTGCAATAGGGTTTAGGGTCCTGCCTCATCCCTCCTCCTCCTCCTCTGCTTCTTTCCCTCCACCCCTACTGCGATGTTAAAACATCTCTGGTGTGATGTGATCAGGCTTGGGATGGGTTATCCAGGGCCAGGGACTGGGAATCCCACATTGGGAAGGACCAAGTAGCATCTTTAAATCCAACCCCTCTTTGCAACAGAGAGAATCTGACACCAGGGTGCAAAACCTTTCATTTTGCTTGTAAAGTGAGGGGCTGGAATATATTGCAGGGCACAAGGGCCAGAAACTGAGATGGAACAACAGTGCTGAAATCTGTTTTTTTTTTTTTTTTCTTTTTCTTTCCTTTCTATTTTTAAACAGAGGCTCATAGAGATTTGTTACAGGTCAGGAAAATTTACGCTGTGATTTGTAGGAGATGAATGGACTTTTAAAATCAATTTTGCGGTCCCCCGTGTCCGGTGGGTGCCAATCACTGCGCGCGGGCGCTGCCGGGTTCGTCTTGCAGGATCATTAGGATTCCAGGGCTGCTTTCACTATGTGCAGGGCAAATCGAGCTGCCCCTTAATGGAATTGAGCTACCTGACCTTAATGTGTGACTGATATTTAATTTGAAGTTTCTCCGAATGCTGGCAGGCTGCAGCCATGCACAGCCTCAGCCCTGAGAAGACATCAAAATAAATTAAATTTAATAATTAGCAGGAATCCTTGGGGCTTCGAGGTCACATCTGGAGCTAAGCGGGGTGTTTTTTTCCTTCTTCTTTGAAACCACATGGATTCCTGGCAGGCTCCTGTGTGCTGTGGGGAGGAGGTGACACAGTGTGTTCACCTTGAACTGAGGGACAGTTCTGTGCTGGTCCCTTTGGGACATATCCCTGCACCTTGGCTTCTACCATCCATCTTGGTTGCCGTCAGTTCACCAGGATGATGTGTTCTGAAACCGAGATCCTTGGGGGTTCTCCAGGTGAAGATTCACCTGGTGTCAGGAGCAAGAGAAGGAAAAGCAGGATAGGGGCACCCCAGCACTGGGGGACCTCCTCAGGGGGAGGCCATGGGTCTCTGTCCCAGTTTGAGGTAGATCCTGAAGACTGAATGTAGGAAGAGACGGGACCCCAAACTGGCCTTTTGCCATGTGTGTTCCCTCCTTGCTGGATTTGCGAGCTGGTCTCTCTAATTACAGTCTCCTAAGTGCCTCCTGAAGGTCCAGGACTATCGCTTAATCAATATCATTTTGAGATCCTCTGGGAAGGTCTCCAGGCTTTGAGATGCAAGAGTGATCTCCACACAAGCAGCTTAGCACAGAGCTTTCCTATGGTCCACAAGGCTGTAGCTCTTGGTAGAAACTCACTCCTGTGGGTTTTCTTTGGCTCGTGTTGTCAGCAGTGACAATGTGCTCATCAGTCCAGGTACCCCGCTGAGGTGGTGAGTGTAATGTCCTGCAAGAATCAGGTAACACCGGAGACCTTGATGGTCCCACGTGAAATGATGGCATGGTCCCTCAAGGCTCATCAAGAGCCCATGAGGATGCACATCCTGGTGGAGGGTCACCAAGTATGCAAAATGCCTTTCTGCAGGTGGAGGAGAGGATACGGTTGCACCATCCAAAGCCAAGTTTGCTCTCAACCCCCTTCTAGCTTCCTGCTTTGCAGAATGGGGCACATTCACCAGCCTGGTTCTGTGTGTGCTGGGCAAGCTCTGCGCTCCCCGCGTGCTGTTTAGCAGCAGAGTTCACTGCCTCGGGAGCGCCGCGATTTGCCGCGGCGCTAGGAGTCTGCTGGAAGGCTCCGCCGAGGAACCGAAATCAAACAAATTCCAAACGGGCTCACAAATGAAGCTGAAAGGTCACAACGATATCAAGCGAGGGGTCGTGTGCTGCACGGCAAGCCTCTGCTAAATATCAACCAAAGATTAGTCCATCCCCTCCGAAAGGCCAAGAGCTATAAAGGCTCTGAACTCCTTCTGCTGCGCAATCAGACCCACAGTGCCTAAAAATGGCACAAGCCACCTATCAAAGGGAGATACAGCTTCAGGAACAGCAAATTCGAGGGAAAATGTCAGGCCAGTGATGTATGTGAAAATGAGTTTGGAAGATTTGTAGGTTTTAAGGCCAAAAGGGACCTGGAGATCATGTGATCAGTGCTAATTAATTGGGCATTTTGCCGAGCGTCGTCATCCCGGTTTAACCAGCAGCTGTGAAGCAAAACATGGTCTGTCTGCTGGCCGCACGTCCCAGCTCTGGAAATAGGAGCATTGCATCCCATACAGCTGGAATGGAGGGGAAAACGCTGTAAAAGATGAATTTCTGGGGTGGAGGAAAGCTTGAATCCATTTGAGATTGGCTAACTGCTTATTTAGGCCTGCATTGAGGTGGGAAAAGCAGTCCTCAGTCAGACTGTGTTGTATAGTTGGATCTGCCATTTCTGAATATCCATTTAAAACATCACCAAATCCTGTATTTATCTGAAAAAGTTGGCTTTTTAAAAGCTATGTCTGACATCAGTGCTGTCTGTCAGTGCAGGAACTTTGCCAAACTCAGATTTCATCAGG
>NW_010578547.1:50631-63218 GCF_000705375.1 Tinamus guttatus | reverse complement strand
TCAGTTTAGCTGGAGCATGAATGTTCAGCAAGGCTGTGGATTCCTCAGCCAGGTCACCAAGCTTCTTCTAACTATATCATAATTATTCATCTTTCAATGTTTTTGGCCCTTGTGATGACCTGAGTTGCTGGTGGATTCACTGAGTCTGCCCTGGTCCCATTGGTGGTCTCCAGCACTGGATCCCCCATGGTCTCAAGAGGATCAGGACCAGGACAACACCAGGTGTTTAGAGAGTGTTTAATCAGGCCTACAAATGGTTTATCGGTTACTCTGTAACCTGGGTGAGCTCCTCAAAATGAAACAGAATGAAAACCTTTATTTATATCTGTACATGTGGCCCCGAGCACTGAATTCCTCCCAGATTCCATCTTTGTCTCTCAATAGCAGGGCTGGTGTTGGAAAACAAGTGAATGGAGGTGATCCAGTACCACCAACAGCCTCTCCAAGGCAGTTTGCTGGTGGAGGGATGGGCTGTGTAACCTCTGCGTGTGGGTTTCTGAGTCAGAGGGAATGGAGCAGCACCCTCTCGAGAGCGGAAAATATTCCTGTCTGTGAGGGCTCAACAAATCCTCTGTTAGGAGTGGTACAAATCACAACTGGAGGTCAGCTCAGGTCCCATACAGGCTATTCATTCCTGCACACAATAAGAGGAGACAGTACTCAAAAAAAAGAGTAAAACAAAAAATGTTGAAGGGAGATAATCCATCCTGCTGGTTCCCTGGTGACCCTACCTTCGGCTGAGCCTGGTTTAAGGTGTCCCCTCACCTGTGCTGTGTCCCATGTGACGGGCCCCCTTCTTCTCCCGCCAGCTCTGCTGCATCCCTGGTGCTTCCCATAGACTGAGGCATCTACCATGCACAACCACATGCCCTGAGGTCGATTTCAGGCAAGTTTCTCAGCCTCAGCCACTCCTCTACACTCAGTTTAGCTCTGTTTGACCCATTGGACTAAGCAGCCAGGGAACAAACTTCTGAAGGCTGCATCTTCCTCGAAGAAGATGGAAGATTTTGCTGCCAATTTCCCTCTTCATCCTTGTGCAATCTCCCCATTTTGCTATGCCTCTTACTCCTCCTGAGGTGTTTGACCATATCTGAAAAAGAAACAAAATTTAAAAATTATAGGTCTCCTTTGGATCACAGCTTGCATGCAGGCCTCTCTCGTCACTGAGTAGTTCCTTCTTGGATTTGCCAGTATTCTTTGATGTTCATGGGCAGTTCTGCAGGACTTATTTTGGTTATGGGGGTGTCATTTGCTTCTTTATGCTAACTTAATTACCAGTGCCCTATTGCCTTTAAGTCTAAAAGGAAAAATAAAAATGAGCCCTCCAGTGAAGACAAGCCCATGGAGTGCAGCTGGACTGTCTTCCCTTTTTCAGGTAGATTAAAGCTAGCACAGGTAGTTTTGCAGCATGGATGTACCTCATGCGTTGACCTGCTGCTAAGCAAATTCTTCCCAGCCTTGGACCATGACTGGCACCCAGCCGTGCGAGCTGGGTTATTTCCCACCCAAAAAAGACTTGTTTAGTTGAATGTAGCTTAGACTTGGCGTTGCAATTTGCTATGCTAAAAATCTTCACCAGGGCATCATTGCCGCCAAGCGGGTCTTCGTTCTTGGGTGACCACATGCACTCGCTGCACCGTGTTGAGGTAGTTTCACACCAGAGCCTTCTTGTTGGGACAAGGGGAGACATCCACAAGCATCCCTGTGTCTTCAGGCTGTTTGGTGAGTCGCCTGGACGTGCTGCTGCTGCAGGTCTGCACTGTCTGTGGGCAACGCGGTGGGTCCCAGGTTTGCTTGGAGAGAGCCGCAATTAAAACAGCAATCCGTCCTTGAAACATTGCCGACGTTGATTAAAGGGCTCGGGGAATTTTCCAGCGGTTTAGCCTGTGCTGAGCTGGCCTTTGCTCAATGTGCCAAAAAATTGAATAATCTGGCATTGCAAGTCACCTCTGGAAATCCCAGCTGGGTGAACAGAGCTGGCTGCAACGCCAGCCCTGCACAAAAGGCGTTGATCCTTTTAAAGAGGGGAGATTAAAAAAGCAAGATATTCAAGAAATGGCACTGTGGAATATGTGTGTCTGGGGGAAAAAGAAAGAGGAAGGAAAGAAATAAAGAATTTGAAAAGCTGCAATTCCTTCACTATAAGCTGCTTTTTCAAAATTATCTGAAGGTAGGAAAACAAATCCCAAACATTTTTCCTTTTTTCATTTTACATTCTTAAGCTGGAAAAAAAAAGGCTTATGAGATTTAAGCTATTTATTACTAAGTAAAACGGCATCTGGTCTCTGTGCTTCTGTGCCAAGTTTTGGCCTCATGGGAGCACAAATGTTGAGAGTTACGAGCCCCTCGAAAGGGAGGTTTATGACAGAAACATGGACTTGAGCTCAACTCTGTCGGGGCTGCCGGATGTTGTTAGAGTGTTTCAGAAGCCGGGAAGTTAGGGAAATAAGACACTGCCCGTGACATGGAGCCATCCCTGCAGCATCCCGCCTGATTGCAGCTGGGCCACCTACAGCCCTACTGCTGCTGCCTGTGATGTTATCACTTGTTCACTGATGATTACTCCTTGCTATTGGATTTACCAGTAAGATTACGCATTTATTTCTCAAGTGTTGTGCATGCAGCAGTAGAGAAATTGGATACTCTTGATAGGATAAGCAGGAATTTGCTTTTGATTTCCCCAAAACGTGATGGCAAAGTTAGTCCCTTGCCATTAGGACTTCAGCATGAGGGTAAATCATTTGTAAACAGGTGGCTTTTCACACCATAAGGGAGAGATGCTGTCATCCATTCTGTCCTCCTCCACAGAACACCCTAAGTTAATTCCAGCTGGAGCCGGGACCTCTCTCAGGGGACAAGTGTAGGATGCGCTTGCAGCTTCTGGGAAGCAGCCTGGATGTGCTGGTCTTGGCTTTAGCATCATCTTTGGGGCCATCTCCCGTTTTCTGCCTCCTTCCTGGCTCTGGCCCAAAGATCCTTCCCACCAGGATGAGCCTCAGCTCCCAGGTGACACAGCAAAAGGCTCGGGGAGCTCTGGTTCAGCTCCTTTCTCCCAGCACTTTCTCCCCAAACTTCTCCTGTAATGGTACCTGTATGGATGACTTCACATTTTACCCTATAAAATGCATACTTCTTGCTGTCTGCATAGAGATCTTTCTCATATATTATTACCACAAGGCTTAGCAGTGCTCACTAATGCCAAGGCCTCATGCGGAAATGTAAAGCATTATTTCTGCATCGAGAAGCTCATGCGTGTACTCAAAGCACAGCTCGCTCTCTCTCTCCTGGAATGACACATTCCTATAACCATCAGGATGTTGGGTTTAGCAGGGAATAGGCCCCCAGGCTCTTTGATTTCAGCTGCTTATTCCCAGAGGGCAGAGATGGGGCAGGGGGTGGCCGGGTTTACCTGGGCTCCGGTTCAGGGCAGGTGAGCCGCTGTGGGGCAGCTCTGTACCATGGTTATAGGTCCGATTAGCATCTCGGATTGCTCGGGGGTAAAAATCCATTCCATATCCCTGGCGAGCGTTATGCACCGCAGCTGGCACGTCTCAGCAGGGTTTCGGAGGCAAACTAAGCATGGTGTAACCGGTCCCTCTGCAAGAGTGTATCCTGCATCGTGACTCTGCTCCTTGCTGCTCCCCGCGGCGTAAATCATGAGACCTCAGCATTAATAATAGCACTAATTGCATACTGGGCCCTTTCTTTAATTGCCTGCCTGACTTCTTGCTTGTCCTAGGCCTGCTCTCGTTCTGTGAGATCTGACACATGCTTTCAGGGGTATGTTTCTGCAGGGGGAAATGTTGGAGCTGTGCACTGTTGACAATAGTCTGGGGATTTGGGGTTGATTTAGCACGGGAAGTCAGCAAAGGGGAAAGTCTGGACTGCAGCAGCATCCTCTGTTCAACCCAAGGGGCTGTTCCCAGAAATACTGAGATGGACCATGACCTCCTGCCCAAATGGCTCCCGCTCACTCCGGCGCTGTGCTGACGTGCTGGGTAGGACCTACCACTTTGCAAATAAAGAAAGAAAGCAGGAAAAGCCAACTGGAAATTACAGCCGCATCTGAGAGTCAAGATGAAAAAGTGGAGAAGGATGAGATCAGTACAGGATAACCTCCCATAAAATCACGTCCTCTGGGTTTTTGGGAGCCCTTTCAAGCACCATTCCAGCCTCTCCCTAGAGGTCTAAACCTCCTGAGACAAACTGTGCCCCAAAGCCCCTTGGAAAGGGCAGTGCCCTGAGGAGAAGGTGGCTCTGCAGATGACAGCAGGCCAGAGTGGGCTGTCTCAGGTCAGGTTTTCCTCCCTTTCCTTGAAGTCTGGCTTGTGGCTACAAGGCTGGTAGGTCACCAGGGGTCTGATGGCTCTGTGGGGAGCTGGATGAGGGAGTCCAACCTGCATTCATGATGACACCTTGTATGGAAGGAGGGACTAGTGGCTGACCCCAAATTCCAGCATTGGCTAAATCACATCTCTGAGCCCCCTTTGAGAGCTGATGGAGGCTGCAATGGGAACCATCTATTTCAAGTCAGTCAAAAGCATCTTATGGGGAAACTGAGGCACAGGGTGAGGGCTCCACTCTTGCGTTGCCTTTGGGGCCTTCCTGGCATCTTATCTCCAGGACTTCCATAAAACTCTGGCCAGCAGCTGCCCATGGCAGGTGGTGAGGAGCAGCCGAGGGTGTCTCAAGTGAGGTCCTCAGCAGCTCCAAGGTGTCCAAGGGGCTTGCTAGGGCCACGTATCAGATTCCCCTTTCCAGACAACTGCTCCTGGCTCCTTGTTGCCTGCCAAAGCCCAGGGCTCTTGCATGCACAAGTCAGCACGTCTCCACATTCCCCGCGCCCCGTCACGGAGAGGACTCAGTGCCTCCCCACTAGGATGCAGGCAAGATTTCTTTTTTTGTTTTTGTTTTTATTTTTATTTTTTTGTGAGTCAAGGGTGAATTTCTTTCCCCAGCTGATTTTTTTTCCCCCCATTTTCAGGTTGGGGAAAGGCAAAGAGCACTCTATGCTCCACGCTTGAAAGCTGCTCCAGGTGTCCCCACCACAGACTGGTGGCTCTGGGACTCTTCATAACACCTCTGTGATGTTTAAGGACCTCTCCTGCCCCTCATCCATGAGGACATGCAGCCCCATGAGTGAAACGCTCCAAGGGGAATTAGAGGCGGTCGAAGATCCCTTTGGTCAGAAGATGCAAAAGTCCCTTTGGCCAAGCCAGTGCCATCTGATAGATTGCTGAGGGATTTTGCATCCCATAGAGAACCCCAACTGCCCTCTAATTTCATTATTTGTTTTATTTTTATTTTATTTTCGCATTTTGCTTGCAAACCGGGCTGGCAGGCCCCAGGGCTGGCCGGAGCGCCCGGCTGCCGCGTGCATCTGCTGCAGCCCCGCACGCAGAGCGGGCTCACGTTACGGCCACGCGCGGCGGGGGGACAGCTGAGGAAACCCGAGGAGCCAGCCACGTCCCCCCGAAACGCCCCTGCGCTCCCCTGCCCCTCTCGTGCCCGTCTGAAAACCAGACTTTAGGATAAATCTCTAATTAAAGCAGAGTGTGCCGCATAAAAGTGAAAACAACAACGAATTAAGACATGTAGGTTTGTCTGCAGGGTTTCGCCTTTCCCTGCTGAAAACACTGCCAAATTCAGTGAGCTCCCATGAAACACCATTCAACACCCTTGCTTTTTTTTTTTTTTTTTTTTGGTCCCTCAAAGCTAGTGGGAAACTTTGAAAAAGCCCTGTCTGTGCAAATAGACACCACTGTCCTGCAATAGCATCAGGGCTGCCAGCCTCTATCTCGTCACTCTTCCTCCCTGCTCCCAATTCCGGGAAGCAATCGGAAACAAAACCTTGGGTTTTTTGTTTTGTTTTGTTTTATTATTATTTTTCTCGTAACTGCAAGCAAAACGAGGGTTGGAACACGCAGTTTGCCTCTTGCTCGCACACGCCAGGGCCGCGGCTGGGGTTTGCACTAGACGCGTAGGACGTGAAGCTCTGCCCCGGGCTGGAGCCGAGCGGGATTGCGTATTAGTTTTGGCACGTTTCTCCCCGTTTCCTCAACGGGATGACAAAGCTGTTGGGAAAGGTGCTGAAAGCGCGTCGGCATCCTTCCCATCTGATCTCCTCCTCCTCCTCTCCTCGTCCTCCTCGCCTTGCAGCTTGCTCTCCTCCAGCCCCAGGCACATGGCTGTGTTCTGCACATCATATCTATGCCTGTGCAAGGCAGCTGGGTTTTTGTGTGCATGAGCACACAGTGGCTTGGTCTGGGGATTTCTGTATTTTTTACCCCCTCGCATACACATTGTCATCTTCCACTCCCTCCTAGTAAGCCAATTTAACCCCTTTATTAAGGGTGTATTTATAAACCATTTGCAAAATGGGTTAATACATGGCTGGCGGCCAAAACCAAGGTGGATCCCATGATTTAAAGTTGCTGGGTACCGGCGTGTTCAAGTGGCTCCTGCCTCAACAAGCAAACCAAGTTGCTTTACCCCGGGGGGAAAATTTGGGGGAGGTTTAATGATACAAAACCGATTTCCTTCCCCCAGGCAGCAACTGTCTGCTCAAGACACCCATTGTCAGCACGGGGTACATCCTGCACCCCCTTCCTCCAAAAATATGCCACCTCCATAAGGAAAAAAAACCCCATTTCAGGTTTTTATTCCTTTTTTCTACTACCCCTTGTCTCTCTGAGAGGATTACCCGTGAGCTGTGCATCTCTGCCACGGGTCAGTTTTTAATGAGCACATAAATCCCGATATCCTCTGAGCCTTACCGGGGAAAATATTGGCAGCTGGGTGAATTTGCATGTGCACAGGCACTGTCTAATCCTGACGGATGCTAAAGGAGAGGCCGCTCTCTCAGTACTGGCGAATCCCCAAGGACAGAATTCCCCAGTACATTTCTGTGATTAGATGTCACCTAGAAACCTGTAAAAATATATGAACGTGTCACGTCTAATGGTCCACCTGGGAGCGCTGAGGAATCCTGAGCGTTGCTTTTAATGAAAAAAAAAAGTCCAAACTGCCTCAAATAATGTATAGAAACAACAAATGCTGCGAGGGAAAAAATAAACTGAGGAGAACGCAACAAGGAGGAGGAAGTGATGAATTTCCACACAGTTTTGCACCAAATTCAAGTGCGATGTGAGAGTGGCAGGGTAGAAACTTCTGTGATGGCAAGCGGCCGAGCGAGTGCAGTAATCCCAGCTTTGGCATCATCTGTTAACTTCCCCCAAATGAATTGGAAGCTCCTAAATTTGAGACTGCAGCCTATCATGACAGAGAGGCTAAATGTCATTCTGCCCAGAAAACACAGAGAAACCTCTAGAGCAAACCAGGGTCATGAAAATAGAAGCCCAGATTCCTTATTTCTTTTTTTACCTGTTGGAAACTGGCCAACTGCTTTGCACTACCATATTCACCAGATAAAGCTGTTCTATAAAATCCGGTATTTCCAGTTATGCTGGGAGGAAAAGACAAATGAGGGAGGGAATAGCCCCCCTTGTTTTCTACATATGATGTGCAGTGAAGATACTTGCATGGAGAAAGGCATCTCTGATCTCCATGATGTTTGACCTCTACCAGTTAACTCCAGCAATAGGAGCAAGTTTTCTCCTTTGCTGGCATAGATGTGACATTCGACTCATCTTGGAGCTGCTGATCTGATGTTCCTTTGAGCTATTATCATCTGCCACATAAATAGCATGTAAATAAAAGGAATAGGGAAGAAGTAGCAAGACATTGAAAGAAAAAGGAGGAGGGGATTTCTGGCTGATGGAGAGAGCTAAGAAACTGGTTCTCCAGAGCCCTGGATATGAGAGCAGAGCTAGTCATTCTAGGTGAAAGGAGCACCTCAACAGGCCTTACACAGCAAGAAGCCCCTCTGCTTCTGCTGCTTTGACCTGCCTGGATGGTTGCAGATGGGGGCACAAGGTCCAGACCAGTCTCAGATCAAGAGCTGTCTGCTACAGAGACATGGTGCAGGTTCAGAGCAACGAGGACCACATTGCTTCTGTAGAAAGGGTACTGGGCTTTCCTCCTCCATGCACAGATGAAGAAGATACGTATGTGCAACAGGCACCACTGAAGTTGATAAGCTTTGGTTAGCTGTCTTTGAGGCAGACCATAAAAGATATCCAAGAGCCAAGCAGCACCCTTTCCTGTAAAATCAAGGTATCCTGGGGGAGAAGGACAACCCTCAGAAGCAGAAGGGCCACATCTTTGGAGCCTGTTGTGATAAATGTAGAGGACTCTACTGCAGTGATCCCAGAGTGACTTTCCTGCACTTCTTGGTGGGAAGTGTGACTCCTGGAGGATGTGCTTAGCAGCTCTGTTGCTTGATCATTCCCAACCTTGTTTCCTCTGCTGTAGAAATATCCTCCAGGCTTAGCTGAGCAGTGAAAATGTCAGCCCTGCTTTTAGAGGGAGCAGAAACAAAAGCTAGGCTGATATATCAGGCAATGTTCAGTTACAGGCTACTTTCTGCTGTGCCAGATACTACTGTCCATGCAAAAGGCTGATTAAATACATTAATCAAATGTTCTTGAAGCATTTTATGGACCCTGATTTTGTGCTCCATTGCAAATGTGATCCAGGATCAAACTTTGGCTCAGGGAAGAGAATGAAGATGTGCTAGTGGATTAGCAGGTCCTGCTAAAGGGAGATACTTGTGAGGGGGGTTTGGGTCTTGGCCTCAGTGAGTTCTCTGAAGCAATGTTGCTTAGCTGGTGTCAGCAGCATGACCCTAAACTTGCTTTGTGTGCGAGATCAGCATGTGCCCTTGAAAAGAAGACTTCACCAAGACCCCTTGTGGCTAGACACAATGAGCAGAATTGGGTAAACTTGGCAATAGATAACAGAGGGATGAAATACTCTGTTTTGTACTGAAAATGTTCTGTATTTATTTGCTAGGGCTTTCTGGGGGTCTAGTGCTCATGTGTTTGGTGAGTCTTCGCTCTTTTTTGTGCATGCTGCTTCAACTATGCCAGCAGATTTTATTTCTCTGTGGGGTTGGATTGCTACTAATAGGTGTAGATTTGCTGAAGTGTTCCCCAAAGTCTCTGTCTTCAGCATCCTCATCAGCAAATAGTTATTCATAGGGAATAAAAAGCTTCAGCACAGGATGGAGAATTATGTTGAGATGAGATGTTGATTTTTATTTAATCATATAGTCTCAGTTGCATCTTGATAGTACTTTTCCTACCAAGGGAAAAATATTGGTGAACTAGTAGGGACCAGAAAAAAAGCTGGTAAAAACTGCTTGTGTTCACTGAAAGCACTAGATTTGTCCATTCAGCTGATTTACACAGCAGGGTTCATCAGAATGAGTAAAATCAGGTTGGAAACAGCCCTGTGTATGTGAACACAACCATGCACCAACTGTCTCAAAAGCAGGTGCTTCTCTCACTTAGTTTCAGCAGTCTAAATATTGGGTTCCCTTTAGTTTCCTACCACTTTCTGGCCTACAGGGAACTGTATGATCAAAGTCCCTCGCTAGACTGTCTTGGTGTGGGTGTAAAAACCCAGGTCCAGAGGCTCTTCAGATGTCATCCGCCCACTCTTTGCCCCTTGGCTCATCACAGCTCCTTGCCTGAGAAAGATGGATGCATCCATTAGTTCCGTCCATTAGATGCAACGGGGTCTCCTTTAAGGGAGAGCTTAATCTCCAAAGAAGTGATCTGGCAGGCTTTCCCTCAGTTAAACTGGTGGATTTTCTTGTCCCTTCCCCGTCTGTTGTCCTCTGTTCCTGCATTTCTTTTAGTATATGAAGTGCAACTGCCTCCTGTGTTGCACTGGGCAGCTCTCATATAGTCTCTCAGGGGAATGAGCTTCACACAGCATTGCTTACTCTAGTTGTTTAAAAATCATGAGTTGACCATCCGAGGTAGCTAAAGAATACAAGCTGAAAATGCTTTTTATTTGTTTTCTGATTTCTGAGAGCTGTGCCCATCTCGCCAGCTGTAGATACCTAAGAAATGTGCCTCCAAAGCAGGATTCACCTATTGTCTTAGATCTTGTTTCATATCTATGTAAACTTACCCACCCTCCACTTATATCACTTTTAGAATGAGCTGAATTGTACTTTGGAGGGTATTCTCTCCACGCACTCTCTCAATGAAGCATAGACTGCTTAGCCTTGGATGTCTCAGTTTCTGCTAGAAGGCAGGTGCCTCCTGCCTATCATCTCAATTGGTAGAGGATTAAGGATTAGTGGAAGTCTTTAGGTCATTAAGATTACAGAGGAAAAAGAACCAAATCTCAGGCTCCATCCCAACTCTAGGAACCAAATCCTACCATCCTGCATTTGCCCTTGCTCATGGGAGGACTATGGCTTCTCCAGACACTCAGGTTTGTCAGAAGCTCAGAAAAATCATTTTGCTAAATCAGTTTTAAACCCCCCAAAATTGAACTACAAGTCTTTAAATGCTTGGATGAGATTCCCCTTGGCCTTAAGAGAAAAAATAGCCACAGAGAATTAAATATTACCCTTTCTTCTGCTTTCTTACGGACTGCAAAAATTCTCCTATGAAATGTAGGGGGGAAGCACTAGTATTTGTTACCCTGTATTGTGGTAAGACAGTTTTGTCTAAAATACTATCCAATGCTGTCCCTTGGAGAAAGTTCTTGTGTTTGGGTTCCCACCAGGATTAGCGCTCCAAACTGCACTCTTGCCTTTCCTTCAGGCCTCATGGAGATGTCATTCACCTGGGAGAACCGTCTTGCCAAAGCTGCTTCTTCATTGGGACAACTTGTGGCGAGTAGAGGGCAAGCAAATCACTGGAGTTGCCCTGCAAATGCCCAGCAAATACAGCAGCTGAAGGGCATCTCCCCAACATCACATGGTGCTGCTCAGTGTGGCTCTGAATCACAATCTCATTTTTCGGTTTGGAGACTTTCCCCATCCCACCCAGCAGTGAACTGGGCACAGGTCTGAGACATCAAAGATAACCTACAATGCCAGGGAGAGAACTTCATGGATCTGGGTTGGTAGCTCTGTTTTTTTGGTCTGACTCCAGCTCCTCCAGATTTAATTAACAGGGTAGTTGAATTGTGCTGCTAGCTGGCGGCACGAGTGATTATCACCTTCAGAAGTTCTGCTGATGGTGGCATATGCATTTGTTTTACCTAATGTCTCCCTCAGAGGGACATTACGGAGGATTATTCCGTATTTAAGAGACGCTGTGTGCCTTCAGAAGTTCTGCTGATGGTGGCATGTGCGTTTGTTATACTTAATGCCTCCCTCACAGGGGCATTACAGAGGATTATTTTGTATTTAAGAGATGCTGCATATAATTACTTCTGCACTGCTTTGCAAACCATTTGTTTCTGCTAGCTCCTCTCCCGTTACTTCTCTTGCTGGCATCTGTCTTTGTGCATCTTCGGTTTGCATAAGGGCGCGAACAGAAAGTGCTGAGGGCTCCTCAGGCTGCTGTGCTTGCCTGGCCCTGTCTGTGGACAGACAGGAGATGCAAACAGAAGAGTTTTTAGGATCTGGGTCAAGACAATGTGTGCAAGCCAGGGGCGGCACGTGGGGTTTCACGGTGCTGTTGCTCCTGGATATTTTGTTTAATAGGATTAAAAACAAAACAAAAAACACTCAATAAGAGTTTTTAAGAAGTTCAGGTGTTCAAAAGACAGCCTAAATTGCAGGTCTCCTGTACTGGGGCAGATGCTTGGTGGAGAGGCATCTCTAGTAGCTCACTTGACTAGTCTCATCCTTCAGCTCCAAACTGCCTGTCTAGTTTAAGAGCCCCACAGTTTTGCCATCATGCCTGTAAATTCTTTGGGAAAGTATGAATTAATGCATCGCATTGAGCCAAGGGTCCGTCTAAGCAAGGATCTCGAGGGAGATAAAAGCCATTGCCAGATGTTTTCAAAAACATCCTCTGCTATGGATATTGTTCACACCTCATTTCTTCCTCGTTCCCACTAGTTTAGCTGTTTATTTCATAGAAGTTTGCGCTGGGGTTTCTGTAGCCATTTTCTCTGTGCACGTAGATTATAAGGCTCGCCTATTGAAAAGGGGTCTCTGCAAATATCCGTGGTCTTAATCCCTGTACTCAAAGGTGGAAGGTGTTGGATTCATGCCTTGCAGTCAGTGAAAGATGATTTCTTAGAGGAGAGATTATTTTCTTGCCTTTGAGGCACTTCCAGATGAACAAAGAACACCTTGCATTGTACAGAAAGTCAACAACCTTTAAAAAAAGAAAATCTGTGAGCCGATAGCCTGCAAGAGAGTAGTTCAGACAACCGACCTTTTCCCTTCTCTAACAGGTTGAGACTTTTTTTTTCACTTTAAGAAAGAGAAACCAAGCCAAAGCAAAGTTTTCATTAGTATGCATTTAATTTTTGAGCCAAAAAGTCACTTTGAATCAAAAAGCCAACAATTTTCCCCCAACGCTTTTTGAAGGTGGAAAAGTATTAGTCTAAATTGACATATCCCTACAAATCCCCCTGATTTTGGCTAATTGACCTGTCCTTTTTTCCATTTTTATTTTTTTTTTCTTTTCTCCCTTTCCATCAGAAAGCAACGGCCACGCGCCCAACGCCCGCCCCACCCCGGGGGGCCGGCGTCCTGCCGTGAA
>NW_010578547.1:26711-50481 GCF_000705375.1 Tinamus guttatus | reverse complement strand
GCGCCCCAGCCCCGCGCCCCCCTGCCCCAGCCCCTGGCCCCGGTGCCAGCCCTGTCCTTCCAGGACTGGGCGGGACCCTCCTTCCTACCTCAGGCGCTACACCAGCAATACCTCCTCCAGCAGCAGCTCCTCGAGGCCCAGCACCGCCGCCTCATGCCCCATCCCAGGTAAGGGCGTTTCGCTCTCGAGCAGATTTAAAATTGTTTTTCCAGAGCATATCCAGCAGGATGGGGGGAGTCTCTTGTGCTCCGTCCTCCTGCAAGGCGTCTTTGGCCAAGGGTGCAAGCCTGGTGTGGTGCTTGCTGAGTGTGGAAGGGCTTTGGCAAGTTGGGCTGTGGGCTTCCAAAGGACTTTTGTCAATAGCTCTGGCTATGTCTTTCATGTGGAAATTAATGCTGTGCACATCCAATTAGTCCCAAGTCAGCTACTGTTGTCACTCATAGGAGAATAATGGCCACAACACGTTGGATTTGTAGTGAACCTGCTCTGCTTCACAGAAAAAGCAGTGGACTGAATGCACAAGCTAAGCTCTTATGGCTTTTGTTTCAAGATCAAAAGATATTCCACCCATGTGCCATAAGTGTTTGATTTTGTACATGAAGAGATCACCGCTCTGGTCTGGACTTCCTGGCTGTGCTCTGGCTGCATGAGGAGTGAAGGATGCTGTTGATTTTCTGAAGCACGTTCAGTCAAAAAAGCAGCCTAAATTCACACTGGGCTGATGATTGCAAAGAGAATTACTGTTTATCCACAAAGGTGCAAATGGATGTCTGGTCTTGTTCTGAGTACACTTCTTGAGTGAGAGATTTAAGTAATAAGTAGGATAGGAAGATGTTTTTGGAAACACGTGGAAGCTTCTCGTGGGTTGTGCCCAGGGATCAAAGGCTGGTGAATGATCCCTTGCAATTGGGAAGGCTGCTGCAGGCAGAAAAATCTTTTTTTCCCTATGCTTTCTGTCTGCAAATCATGCCTCCTTATCCTTATTTTGTTTTGCATAAGCTGGATTTTAGGTGTATTTAATGATTAGTTAATAATTGGGTAGCAAGTATATGAGAGGCTGAGGCGCGGATGACACGAGCGTTTACCTCTTAGTCATAAGCCAAATTCAAAGAGAACCCTGGAGTACAATTCCATGCTGGAACTGCTTCTATAAATGCTGTTGGATGATATTTGGATGTCAGTTCTCAGATAAAAGAGATTCTGGCATAGAAGAGGTCTTGCCTGGATTCAAGGCCCTTTTCTACAAGCAGCCAGCACAGCTGCATTGGAGGGACGTGTCCAAAGCCTTACAGGGTTGGTGGGCACAGTCTTGCTACCAGGAACCTGGTCTGTACCTTCAAGAGAGGAGCCTCTGCTGTGGCTGCCTGAGAACTTTATCTAGCAGTTTGCTTCTCCATTTGCTCCAGCATTTCCGTTGAGACTTACTTTGCAGTGGCATCATCCCTACCAGTAAGCAGGGACCCATTGCAGAGCTCAGGGCATGCCTCTGCAATGTGAATCATGCTTGTGCATCCAGCTTGCATCTCTTTAAATACAGAGAGGTTTTGGTAGGTGATGCTGATCAAGTGGCCCACATTCCTCCTCTGAGGGAAGGTAGTCCAAAAGGCCAAAAGTCATAAGGCAGGACTGGAGTCCCTAGGAAAAAAAACCTACAATATTTTCCACTGCTTTCTGTTCTTTGCCCACAAGGGCAGCAGAGGCACAGGAGGAGCCAGAGCCCCGCCTGGTTGTCCAGTGTCCAGAGAAAGGTTGGATGGAGGAAGGAGGATACCAGCAGCATCCTCCATGCCTCTCATGCTTGCTTGTGTCCTCGTCCCGCAGGCGGGTCCAAGAGCGCATCTCTGTCCAGACTCACCGCTTGCACCCCAGCTTCGACTTCAGCCACCAACTGCAAACTCCACAGCCCGTGGGGCCCCAGCCCAGGTACTTGGCCGAAGGCACAGACTGGTAAGTTTTCCACCTTTCCTTCCACCTAGTCTTTTGAATGAGATTTTCGGGGAAAAAAGTCCAGAGTGGGCTGGTGGTATTAGCCAATGTCATCCTGCCTCAAAGGCTTTGTGACTCATTAGATCTTACGCTGGCAGCAAGTAAAGAGGGAAAATCCTTGCTGGGAGGGCCACGAGTGCATGCGCAAGTCCTACACAAGGCTGAGCAGGCACATCATTTTGCTGGAGTAGTTTTTTGCAAATGTTTTGCTAGACGTGTGAGATAACACCAAGGCATTAGCATTCCCAAGCTCAGTCTACCCACGGATGTAGAGTGCACCTTAAATAGCAACTTCTCCAGGGGATTTTCCTTCTGTAGGCCATCGCCTCCAGCAAAACATCGTCTAGGGGCTTTGTTCTGCAGACCAAAATCTCCGGCTGAACAAGATCTTCTGCAGTAAAAAGCACTCAAAAAGAGCAACCTCAATCCTTCCCATGCTGTAAATGAGGGGGGACAATGCTACCTTAAATAGGGGGCAAAATGAATTAATGATAATGATAAAAAATGAGTTAATGATTTTTGCACCATGGTATTTGTTATCCTGGAAAAGTCAAAGTAGGAAATCTGTGGTTCTGTTTCTAGAGCAGGTTTTAAGCTCTTGCATGATTATAGCCCTACTTTGAAAATGAGAGAAAAAAAAGACATTTTGAGCAGCTGCTTGGTAGCTGAGTGAAGTCTTTTCTGTGCTCTGAATGGAAAAAATAGCCTGTGAACATGTAACTAGAGACGATCACAACATTTATGCACAAGGGAGGCAAAATAAAATGACACAGGAAATCTCAATTACAGCTTTTCTGAACACGAGTGCTTCGCTCTGCAAATAGAGAGTTAATTGAACACAAGGGGTTGTAATACACAGCCTAAAATATGGACAGATCCTTCTGCCTTTCCTTTCTTTCTCAGGTGTTCCCATTAGTGGCACCCCATGATCCGAATTTGATCAATAAGACATTGTTAAGATCAGTTTGTGACAACTATTCAATTCGTTATTGGGAAAAAAGTGGTTCAGTCTGGTTGCAGTTTGTCTTTTCATCTCTCCTTGTGTGTCTTGTGCTTAATTAAAATCATTAGAAGATTCTGATAAAGCATCACTTAATGTTTCCCTCCTCCTCCTCCCTCCCAGCCCTTATGGGAGAGTACATGTCCCTTATGTCCCACAGCCTTGTAAACCTTCAGGAACAGGGATGGCAGGAAATCATGTCGTGTAAAAATATATATATATTTATATTTTATATATATAAAAATCACACAAGCATAGATTTATATTTAGGGGTAATTGTACAATTTTTCACAGTGACTGATGTGAAAACATTCGTCTAATGTGGCCATGGTGCTGGCTCAAAGGTGGTAGTGTGCACCCTCATGTGAAGTGGAAGGCAGGAAGAGCTGCAGGTGATCCGTCATTTTGGACAGCCAAGCCTTGATTAAAACATTCTTGTGAAAAAGCAATGAATCCCTAGCTGGTTCCTTAAGCGATCTTCTGAACAGACTTTTAGTGACTATCATCCAAGCTTTTATCTTGGGCCTTATCTGGCTATTATTAGTTGTTGGGAGCTGTGCAGTGTAGCAGGTCTTGAATCTCACTGCTGAGCATCAAGGTGCTGTACATGGAGCACAGGTGGGGAGGTGGTGGTTGACTTTGGTTTTCTTCAGCTAATGTGTTCTGCTTATCCATGTCGAAACACTGGGACAACACCGTTCCATGCAGACTTATAGAATCACTTTAAGAGTGTAAAAAATCCTATCGATTTTAAGAATCAGATCACAACTGGATGAGCCATTCAGCAGCTTGGTTGCAGCAATTGCTTGAGCAAGTTAATTGTCATTAGTCTTTGAGTGGGCTTTTCGCCCCTGGATCTCAGAGCACTTTGTAGACAGAGGTATTATCACTACTGTTTTGCAGCAAAGAATTGAGAAGGCAAAGAGGAGATGGCCAAGGTCATGTGTTGGGTCATCAGAAAGGCTGGGAATGGACCCAAAGCCTCCTGGTTTCCATCTGAGCCTTCCATCCACCTGGCAGCAGTCTTGAATGATGTGGTTAAATCTCTGAAAATATGACTTGGGAGCTGGAAAATGCCCAGACTGTTGATTTGTGCCCCAGTTGTGCTCCTGAGTTTCATTGTGACCATGGTTTGTCCGTCTATCTGGCTAGCTTGCTCCAGCTTGCACAGGGCAAACAAAGGAAGTTTCTCTTTCCTCAAACTTACTAGGGAGCATTGAAACACAGGAGTTGTTGCCTACTGCACAGGCAACCCTGAGTAGGAGATTTCTGCATTATCTGTCCCCTTATGTCCATTATCTACTGCTGAACAGAAGTGGTTTCACAGCTGCTTGATGCACCTGGATGGCTCCTGACAAGCCGCAGTGCTTGTTGCTGCTGTTCTTCGTGCAGGAGAAAAGAAGTTTGACGCAGAATTGGGAAACAACCCCACACTCTAATTAGCTTTGCTTTGGCAAATGCAAAGACAATGACTATTAAAGCACTGGCTGTAAGCGCTGTAATTACGATAAAACGAATGACACTCGCAGCACTTGTTTGCTGAGAGATTCTTTGACGGGAGCGGCGAGGGACCGGCTAATTGGATTAGCGATGGAGATGCTGTGTTGGGTCCCCAGTGCCTGCAGAGAGGGGAAAGGGTTTGCATGGCATCTTTGCCTGCTGGATGGCACCTGTGTGGAGCTGAGGCATTTGCAGGTGCCTCAGGGATTTCTAGCTGATGGAGGGTCCAAAGGGCCTTACCACAAGCCAGGAGCTCTCCCTCAGGTTGCAGCATGCTTGTTGATCATTGGATGTCTCGCCATCGAGACAGGTTGTGTTTTTCTGGAAGGGCTGAAGGGCCCAAACCCATCTGTCCTCCCCAGTCCTGTTCCAGGTGCGTGGGCAAAGCTCCCATTCTGCTTGCCCAGGCCAGGCTGCAAAGGGCACTTCTCTGAGGACTCATATAGAAATATCTTAAACCCATTATGTTTTCTGGAAGGGCAGTGGTCCTGGAGCTCCAGAACCACTGCCCTTGATCTCTGAAGTCCTCCCTTGACGTTGGCTTGGAGATCTCCAAGGAATGCACAAGTGTGTCGAAAAGTGTTTGGGTGAACCTCTCTGGCTGTCCAAAAATGCTCATTGATGCTCTGCCATAACACATTTAGATGTATTTCTGCAAAAGCTTGCAGGCAAAATGTAGTTGTTTGCAGTGATGTTGGCACGAGCTGGATCTGGTCTGGCCAGGTGCTATTGCTGAGCCTGGAGGGGATCAACTGGAGCCAAAATGGGGTTCCTCTTACTCTGAAATTGGGTTGTGTCTGTAAAGCTCTTAACCACGGCTAACACAAGATACCTGCAGCATCCTCGATGTTTTGTGCTGACTGGGGAAGCGTGACCATGTAAATCTAAGTAAACTCACTTTAGAGCAGTAGCACTGCCCTGGATCGAGGCCTCAAGACAGAGGCACCTGCATGAGACAAGATTTCACCAAGGAGCTCTTGCTCTCTTCTAACATGAACATGGTATAAATCATCAAAGGCAACAACTGGGGGACCTGGAATTAAAAACCACACCACCAAAATTATGTGTTTTTTGGTGTTGTGCCTGCAGGGATCTCAGTGTGGACGCGGGCCTGGCTCATGCCCAGTTCCAGGTCCGGCCGGTCCCGCAGCCCTATCAGCATTACTTGGCCACTCCGCGGATACACCACTTCCCCAGGAGCACGTCCTCGGCGCAGATGGTAAGCGAAGGGCTTTCACCAGCGCATGTTTTATGCATTGCCTGCCAGCAGGCAGTCAAAATAAAGGCTGCTATCTCCCCATCACCTGTCTGCTGAGGATCCCGCTTATCTCCAGCCGTGGGAGGCAGCGTCTGAAAGGATCGAGTTGTATCGGCCTGCTCTGGATTAGAGAGAGGGAGGGGGGCAAATGGCAAGGGAGGATGTTCGGCTGCTCAGGAGAGATGCGATTGGTGTGCTACACCAGACAGATGCTTATAAGGGAGGGTAAATCCAGGCCTGGTCCTTGGGAAAAGGTCTCCATGTGCAGATGGCTTTATGGGAGCTCTTATTTGGGTCTGTCCCCATCGTGCAGCTGCTGGTTGCATCGGCCTCCGCGTTGGCTGTAGAGTTTTTGCATGATTTGTTGTGTGGGCAGAGACCAGGGTTATTTGGGGGCCCTTCTCCTTGCGTGTTCTTGTGTTTTGAGTTGAACCATGCAGGGCTCTGCTAGTCCTTAAGGCATCCTTGGAGACCCCAAAGTGGTGCTATTTCCTCCTGCCTGCTGCTCTTGGGGTCAGATCTTGACACCTGAGCCCTATAACATGGCTGAAAAATCACAGCTCAGTGGATAAGAATCGGGGTTAAGGGCTTGGAGCTGCAGTGTAAAGACGCCGCAGAACTTATTAGAAGCAGTTTGTTCAGACTAAATGTACATTCCTTGTTATCAATTTATGAGAGATCTATTTAATATACCTAATTTTGTTCCTGGTTATTAAAAGGCTTCTGTTGGTGAAAGCGTCAGTCTGCTCTTTAATTCTGAATGTTTGAAGTGCTTATTCTTAATCAGGATACATGAGAGATTTTTGCTGTACCAATACAGGTGTCTTTATCTTCCTTCCTTGCTTCTTGCAGGTTGTTCACGAAATCAGAAATTACCCTTATCCTCAGCTTCAGCTACTTGCTCTTCAGGGTTTGAACCCAACCAGGCACACGTCCGCTGTGCGGGAAAGCTATGAAGTACGTATCTCATGGACTGGAGTAGTTATTTAATTTCTAAACTCTGTGGAAGCTTTGATGTACATTTGTACAGCTCTGCTTTGCCACATGGCTATTGCAGAGGAGATGTAGGAAGGGGGAGGATGGAGATATAGGCTCTGTTCAGGCCCCTCAGGTCAGACAAAGAGAGGGCAGAGATCTGGCCAGCTTGGAAACATCACCCCTGTCCCTGCATCAGCTGGCAAAAGTGATTTGATGAAATGTTCACAAGCAGGTGGAGGCCCCCAGCAGCTTTAGTGAGGCTGAGTAGTTCAATAGTTTTGGTAAAGGATGGTCTAATCTGGGCCTGCCCCAGGGGGTCACCCTAATTTCTGCAATATTTGATAACCAGGTCTCAGCTCTGCCCCTTGAAATCCTAGCTCAAGACTTGAGCTTATTGGCTCAAGCTCCAGGGCTTGAATCCATGATTAAAGCCCAGCTGAATTGCTTTCCATGGAAATTTCCCTGGATGAAACAATGGGGAAGGAGCCTCATGGGCCAGAGCCTGGTGTCTCCTGCTGGTGGCTCCCATTTGCCCACAGGGTCTGTGAGCTGGGCATTCTCCTGACGCCTTTTTTCCTGCTGTTTCTCTGCTGAAGGAGCTGCTGCAGCTGGAGGACAGGCTGGGCAGCGTGAGCCGGGGCGCCGTGCAGAACACCATCGAGAGGTTCACCTTCCCACACAAATACAAGAAGGTGAGATGAGAAGTGGCAACACTCATGGCCAGGAGTGTCAGGCATGGAGAGGAAGGACCTCAGTGGGTCACCAGTTGTGCTCCCCTGGTGCTTCCTGGTCCTTGGGAGTGCTTCTATCATCCCTATGGCCTGTGGGGTGCTCAGGAGCTGGCATCCCTTCCACTCTGGATGTTTGGGCCAGTCAGACTTGCCCAGCCTCGTGGATTCAGACCATAGAAGAAGTCCATATTGTTTGCCTTCCTCTGACTCTGCATTCTGGGCAAGTGTTAGAAAGTCCAGTTCATGAATTATGTCTTTGATTTTGCTGCAGAGAAGACCGCAGGAGGGCAAAGCTGAGCAAGAGGATGGCGAGGAGTCAGACACTGATGAGAAATGCACAATCTGTCTGTCCATGCTTGAAGATGGAGAAGATGTGAGGTATGATCCTCTCCCTGCTTCCCTTTTCCCTTCTCTCCACTGCCTCTCCAGCAATCCCAGATGTGTTTTTTGGAAGGGAAACTTGCTGCAATGAGTTGTGGAAAGTGATCCCTACTCTTGGCCTGACAAAACTAATGGATCTCTGCAGAGTGGTGCAGGCAAACAAATATTATTGCCTGGACATTGGTGTGGGCCATGCATAAAAAGAGCTCTACAACAACGGGAGGGCTGTTTTTAATAGTATTTTCCATGTTTGCATCACTTGCCACATAATTGGGTGGTGACGGGCCATGTGGCAGGTAGCAGAGGAGGAGGATGAGTCTGAAGACCTCCAAGATGACCATAAGCAGCTGAGGGGCATTAGCACCCAGGCTTCACGGATGGCCAAATTATGGTAAAAGCCCAAGACCGTGAGGCATGGTGTCCAGCTGTCATCCCCTGGGAAGGATGTAGATGTTCATCCTCTTCATGGCTGTCTGCCAGTTGCAGCCAGTGTTATTAATCATGGGAACATGTTGCTTCAGGAGCACGTTTTTTTTTTTTTTTCCACGTGTGTTTTAGCCTAGAAGGACACTTATCCCCAACCTGCCATCCCCATAGTGGCCCTTTCCAGCTCTCCTGAGGCTGGTCCCATGGACCTCCTCTGTCCATGTGACCCTAACAGCAAGGCTATCTTCCTTCCACAGGCGTTTACCATGTATGCATCTCTTCCACCAAGTGTGCGTGGATCAGTGGTTGGCCACCAGCAAGAAGTGCCCGATCTGCAGGGTGGACATTGAAACACAGCTCGGCTCGGACAGCTGAAAGAACTGGCCGGATGCACCATTTTTCCTTACCAGGTCGTATGGCCATCAACCCTTGCAGCAAAATTTTGCCTTCTGAGCCATTTGATTGAGAGGAAAAGTCTGCAGGCACGTTAGCGAGAAGGAGGAATTGGCGGTACGATATCTAGCAGTAGGAGCTATTGCACGTACAGGATACTGGCCCAGCGAAAGGGAGCTGGCGTTCCCGGCGCTCAGAGACCCCGTGCTGCAGAAGATTTAGTCTTGAATATGAAGGAACTAGCTGTGGTAGTCTGGCCTGTCAATCCAGCTTTTCATGGGGATTGTATATATACCTCTCGATTAAGTAGAAACACGTTAGGGGTTCTTTAGCTATTTCTATGGATGGCAGCTGGAGCATGTTAGCTTAAGAAATGTTGTGTTTGATGCCCTACTCATCTTGTGCTGGACATGTTGCTGTTACCTAATTTGCACCAAATATTTTTTCATAGATTCCTTATTTTGGTGCCTGATTAACAATACATTGCAGAGGGGGAATAGAGAGGTCAAACTTTCCCACCCTCAGGGGGGAAGAGGCGAAAAAGCAAAATCCTGTTTACAGTCAGAAGGGTTGCGCTCTTTGCCTCAGTCGCATGTACTTCCTTTCCTTGTGTTTACAGTGTGTTGCAAATTTAGAGACGCCTAAAAAAAAAAAAAAGAAAAAAAGAAAAAAAAATTGGGAATGAAATGAATGAAGCAATAGGGAGACGCTTCGTTCCTGCTTTTCTGCTGGTGCTGGACACTTTCTGTAGGGGCACAAGATAGACATGCATTTTTTCTTTTATTTCTATATCTTAATGAAGCAGCTTGACATACCAAATCCTAAGAAGGCCACGGGCTGTCTTGACGATTGTAATTTTTTGTACCCCTTTCTCTTGTGAGACTTGGTGGCCCTTGCTGGCACTCTGCGTAGTAGACCTATGGCGCGGACCTCTCCATGCCAACATGGGATACCATGTCAACCCATGGCCATGCTTGTCATGATGGATGCACCATAGCACAGGTCTGCCCGATGGGTTTGAGAGCTCCTAGACTCTTTGTTGGTTGAAAAAGATGATTATAGGAGTCTGTCCCCATAGTTGTGCTTTGGTGGATCCCTTGGAAATCACACTAGGAAGGTGATAAGGCCCCTTCCTCCACAATGCAAAAGCACAAGATGATGCACTAACTAAAGGCCGTGTCCAAAAAGGAAAACCCACCCTAGCAGACTTTGTGCAAAACTCTCAGTGCCACAGTCCTTCCCGCACATCCCTCTTTCCTGGCTTCCACACGGACAAGCAAGCAAGGGATTTTGGAAGTCTGTTATTACTATTATTATTACTTTTAATCCACTCTGGCTCATGGGCTGCTGTGGCCAATCTCTCAGAGCAGCTCTGATAACAGGATGGGAGGGAAAAAAAAGGGAGAATTTGTGTAGCTGGTAGGAAAATGATGATGATGTGAGCATTTCTGCCTTCCAAGGGAGTTTTAAAGGCAGTTTTAAAGGAGGATTTACTGATTTCTAGAGGGGCTGGACTTCAAAACCATTTCAGAGTACACACATATCTCTACACGTACAAGCACATTATATATATATATATATGTATATATGTATAAATTCACACACACACACTCACACGTATTTCACTTTGTATCCATACGGAAATTAATGTGATGATTTAAAAAGGAGCCAAATGCTAATAATTTATCAGTCTCACTATAGTTGTGCACAGAGTTAGTCATTAGTCCCTGAAGTGCCAAGGGAATGGGTCTGTGATACACAGACTGCAGACCACCAGCCCCCAGGACTGGGAGGCAGCAGGATCAGAGCCGTCCTCTCCCTCCTCTATCAGAAAACCCTCCGGAGAATCAATACCAGCTACAGAAAAGCCTTTTTTTTTAATATAATGCTTTTCTTTTTTTTCGTTACAACCACTAATTAATACCACTGCTAGCACTGAAGCAGGACAAATTATTGCTCTCCACATACACTGTAAGCCAGGCTGTCCCAGGGGGCAAAGCAGGGGAAGGAGTGGAGCAAATCCAAATCCTCGCTCTGGGCAAGCTGCGCAACGGGGAGAAGGCACCTCCCAGCCTCATGGGCTTTTCTTTTATTTTTGTTTCCTTATTTTTTATTTTTTTTTAAAAAAAAGCCTATGTGAAAGTATTACTCTTTGCCTAATGAACAAGCACAGTTTTTAAAATTGGTGAAGAAAAGCACCAAACTCCCAAGGTCTCGTGTGAATGGCGGGTGCCGCGGTGCGTGAGAGCTTGCAGTGTCTGGAGTAGCGTCGGTGTGTCCGGTTCCTTTGCGTTTAAACCACTCGTGCGAGTAGACTGCGGTTAATAGAGTGAGTTCAAAACATAAAAAAAAAGAAAAAAAAAAGAAAAAAATTCTCTAGAAACAAAACATCGATAGTTTACAGGGTTTTGTGAGTTTAAATGCCTTATATTTAACAATCATAATTTATGACTAACTTGTAGATATCGTGGGTTCTTATTTAATTATTTTTATAGTTGTTTTTTGCATTTTTAATTATAATTTATTTATTTAGAAATTAATACTAATTTTTTTTTATTACTCCTATTACCTCATTTTTGCCTTGTTTCTGGGAATGGAATGCTTTGCATGCATCGGTACTTAAAACAAAAATTTAACATGGGATGTGTGTGTGTGGGGTAATGCTTCTCTTGTCAAAAAAAAAAATCAGGGTGTGTGATTACAAACTGTATTACTGTGGTGCTGTTACCTTGGATACATTCCATAAAAAAAAAATGCAAACCTTTTGATTCTGTATGCTGTGACCTAGTGGAAAACTTGCAATATAGTGACGGTGTTTTAGCACATATATATGAATATTATTTGCACTCATAATCAAACTCTGGTGATCCTTCCACTCACCTCCTGCTGTGCTGAGGGCAAGGAATGGTGCTCCAGGGGCTCAGGCTGGCCATACTGGAGGTCCCCATCGGTGGTGGCCTCAAAAGGCTCCCATATAACAACATGTATGTGAGCCGTGTCGGAGGGGGATGGCAACCCCCGGAATATTTTAACCTTTAAGCCATAGCTGCCTGCTTGGTCAGCACAGTTGGATAGGGTGGGATGCGCATCTTAACCTGCCCCATGTGGGCTTGGATGCAATTTTTGTTTGGGGGGTCGGACAGCACCAATATGCCTGTACCTTAATTTTTGTTTTCCTCTTTGCCCCTTCAGGGTGCTGCTCCGCTTTGTCCACCTTGTCTCACCCCATGGTTAAAACTCCTCCGTGATTCTATTTTTTTTCCCTTGCTGCTTTTTAACGTTCCTCCCTACAGCCTGGACCCGCGTTGGTTGTTTTCCCCCCCGGCCCAGCAAAGACACCACGAAAGGGATGCGCAAAGCAAGGAGCGAGCAAGCAAAAATCCTGGCCTTCGAGGGCAGGGGCTCGTGGAAGGATCACCCACATTTTTTGTACTCCTACTGCTGTTCTGTTGTGCTGTGCGACATTTTGCTACATAGACTATTTTATAGAAGAAAGCTAGAAAAAATATTTATTATTAATATTAAAGCAATAGTGCATTGAAGAAATTGAGGAAGAAAAAAAGACATTAGAAATTGTGTAAATGCTTAGATTCACTTTTGGTGGATTTTTTGTACTTTATTTATAACTAATAAAATGAATTGCATTGCTAACTCTACACCAGTGACTTGGTTGGGCACTCACTGTCTCTTCATCTCCCTTGTACTCACCATTGTTACTCCTCTTTCCATCCCCAGTGGAGGTTTGATGAAACCCTATGAGGCATCAGCTGTGCTTTAACCTCACCAATGTCCAAGCCTAAAACCTTTCTGGTAAAAACAGTCTTTTTAGGATGAAATACTTTATTTTGAAGCATTTTCGCCTCCTCTCAAATGGAAGCAGCACGTTGGTGTTCAAGGACACATTTCTCCTTGTGCATCACCCAGTGAAAAGCGGTGATTCGTGACCAAATCCTTGTTTCTTTGAAAGCAAGTAAATCCTCTTTTCATGGTTTATATGTTTGAACTTGGAGAAAAATGCTTTCCCTTAGCTGATTTTGGCATATGGTGGGGACATGTGGATACCCTGGGGCTGCTGCCACCTGGGTGCTCGTGGCACTGTGGAGGTTAAGCTTTTAAATAACTTTGGGACGTTATCAGCTCGAGCGGAGGTCCATTTGAACTCCGGATGCATCCTAGTTAATGCCTTGTTTTGGTGATGTGGCACCAAAATTACTTTCCAGATCTTGCCTGGAAGTTAAAGACAGATTCATCTTCTATCTGCAGGCCACATTGCCTCAAGGATATCCCATATGGTCCTGCAGCCTGCACAGATCCTCATGGATCTGCCATCCTGCCCATGGAGACCCATGTACCTCTGTGCTGTCTTTCTCTTTTAATAACTAAGGTAAGGGAAATATGCTACAAAACCCAACCCTGCATCCTCTGCAGTCCTGTTTCAAGGTCCTTGTAGGCAGTGCCTGGCTTGGACTGTGTAGTTGGGCTAAAAGCACCCTGCAGAGAGGCAGCTGCTTTCACAGCATGTTGGGTTTGTGCAGCTGGAGATTGCTGGCTTCTCCAGAGGCCAGGGATGCATCACTTTCAGACAATATGAAGCTCTTGTTAGAAGAAAATTTAACTCGATCCCTCATTAGAAAACAGGCTAAAGATGATGATGTTCTGGCAAGGGCCAAAAGGTGCTGTCTGTCTTCCCTGCAGCAGCTTCCTGGGACTGGGAAGGTCAACCCCAAATCATGTCTTGTGGCATCCAGGTGGCCCCAGGCTCCAGCTCGCAGCTGCACAGTCCTGGCCCTAAGTATTGAATTTGCTCTTGGTTTTCATGGGGCATAAATGGACCTCTGTGTAAGGATGAGGTGGGGGAGATCACAGCCTGGATTCTTCTCGGCCTTGAGTTATTCCATCTCCACCACATTGCAATGGATTCCTTGGCTACACTTGTTTTCACCAAGAGCACCAAAGCACCTTCACCAACATCTTCCAAAGCCACATCCTCATGGTGCCACCGCCCTTACTCTTGCCTGTCACCCCCACTTAAAACTTTTAACTAAAGACGTGTGCATTAAGACCATAGTTAAGAAAAAGCTGTAGGATCGGGGCCTTTCCCCAGCATGCAGCTTTGGGCTGCTGTACCCTGCGGGTAGCAGCTGCCTGAGCCCTGCAAAAGACACAGCGCAAGGACAACATCGCGTCCTTTTTTTTACAAGTTCTCTGCTTGGCCAAGACTGTGTTGCTTTTAGCAGCCTAATTCAAATCCGTCCCTTGGAAAGATTCCATTCGGCCTTATTGCTTTCGTGGCATTAGTTGTTGTAGCAACAGAAGGGCTCCCCGGAGCCAAGGTGGAGTTTTGCTTTGCACAAGCAGGGAGCATTTTAAAAGTCTCTAGGAGAAAAAAAAGCATTTTTTCTTTCACGCCCTGCCAAGGTCCTCTTCCTGGGAGACATTAGCTTTGCTGACCCCCTATTAGCAAAATCCCCTCTGGCCTTTTTTGGGAAAGCATTCCTTCCCAAAAGTTCAATACTGCTCCCAAGCAGCCTTAGCAGGGACCCACATGCACGTGACTCTTCCTGTCCAGGGATGGTAGATGCTTTTAACATGAAGCCCAGGATTTTCTATCCCATTGCTCATCAGCGCAGCAGTTTCAAAACTGGGGTGCAGCAATGCACCAAGACAAATTGGGTGAAACCAAAATCATACATTCCTTCTTCAACAGGACCTTGGCGCATGGCTTTAGGTACCTATCAAATTTTTGTGATTTCTCCCAGCTGTGATTTTGCACAGAGGCCATGTGGTCTCCGTACACCAAGCACATTTCATGTGCAGCTAAGGAGTTTTGAGGAGCCTGCTGCCCCATGCAGAAGGGGTATGGATGGATGGGGAAGTGCATCCTTTGCCCCAAGGGCTGGGAGCAGATAGCAGCGTTGTCCCCAGCCTCAGGCTGCCACTTATTTTGGAGGGTAATGGTGGGTTTAAGAGTTAAAGCTTTGCAATGGGCTGCACTGTGCTATAAACGTGCTCCGCACCAGGTGGTTGTTCAGTGGAGCCAACTGGAAAAGTTAGGACTACAGAACTCCTATTTCTCCGCAGCACAGGCTTTTCATTAAAAATCTGACAATATTGACACGAAGGTTTTTCATAGCCCTAGTTGCTTGGGATGGGGGAAATGGTGGGGAGCTCCAAAGCTTGACCTTCTTGTTTGGAAACACTCACTGGGGAATCATTGCTGGCGATCACGCAACCAGCCCCGCACGGTCCCGTAACGTGTCTGCTGACACCCGTGCCTGCAGTCCTCCTCCCAAGCCCAGCTCAGGCCCTGCTCCAGGCTCAGCAGCAGCAGTAGCCTGTGGGGATGCAGCAAAGGGACAACACACACCGAAGGAACTGTTACTACTCCCATCGGTGTTTTTTTTTTTAGTCATTGGTTGGTACATTTAAGCAACTTGCACTACAACACCATGACCTTTTCCCATGACTAGGTAGGTACTGGATAGCAGGACCAGCACAGCATCATCCCCAACTTGATGCCTACACCAGTGGGATGCTGAATGCTGTGGTGGTGGGATGAGCTGGTGGGCTCAGTGCATTTAACTCCTTTTCACATAAAGTGTTTGCTTAAAAGCTGCCTCATTATCCTGCAGCATCCAGCACCGTCTCATTAGTGCAGCTTCCTCCTTCTCACTCAACCCAGCCTCCCCTGGAGGCCCATCCCACCGGAGGCAGTGGGAATTTTTCCAGAGAGTGAGCAAAGCCCAGAGCAGCCCTCCGGAGATGGGACTTCAGGATTAATGATGTTTTAATGATGTTTAAAGAGCTGTTCCTGTTGTTACCTGTGGAGAGAGGCAAGCACCTGGGAAGAGCTCGCCTATGGGGGCACTGGGTCTTTTTGCAACTGAGAAATCCCTCCCACCATGAAAAATCAAATAGAGCATATTTCACAAAATAAATAAATAAAATGAATGGCAGATGCTCTGAAAAAAGGCCATACTCAGGCCACACAGGGTAAAAGTATCCTGAGACAGCTTAGAGTATAGTCAGACAGCTTCCCTGAATGGGGAATTGGTTCTTAGGTTCTTTGCTATCATATTCCTAGGAATTGCATCAGCTGCTCTCAGATCATGGTACCTCTGCACTACGGCTGTCCCAATTCTGCCCTCATCCATGAGCCAGGTCCAGCACAGAGGGAAAAGACCTTCTTAAGTCCCATTACTCAAGACCCTTTCCTGAACCTCCTTGCAGAAAGTCCTGATGCTTTCAACATGTTGCTACATCAGCTCCATTTTCTTTCTTTTCTTTCTGTTCTTTTTTCCCCCTCCTATTTTCTGTTTTTCTCTATTTTCTGAATCTTCTTCATCTGAAAGGGGAGTCGATCAATAGTGGAGGCCACTTCCAGCCTTGGCAGTGCAGGGTGGTGAAAGCAGGAGGCAGATTGTGCTCAAAGACTGCTGAGATAGTTTATGGATCTGCTGTTTGTGGCTTCTAATCATAAATAAGAAAGAAATGTATATCTCATTCGCAATTTTATGGGCAGTTAAAAAAAAAAAGCAGTATTATTTTTACAAAATGTTGACCCAAGAGCCACATCTTACTACTAAAAAACCCTCCAGTATAAAAAGCAATGTTTTAAAAAGTAAAATGTTCTATAAAACTATATAATGTGGAAAACACCCATGGAGAAGGGTCTAAAAACTCTTCCACTCAGTATCTAGGGAAGAGCTCTCTCCAGATCAACCCATCCCCCTCGGTTCTCACCCAGCCACTTCCCACAGGGAAATATGGTGGTTACCCCGGTGGCCGAGTTGGTGATCTCCACCCGCTCCACCAGCCAGCCGGGCGCCAGCCCACTGTTGTCATGCTCGATCCGGACCTTCTTCAGCTCCCCCATGTCCAACGTCTCCAGGTAGAAGCGGTTGGTTTTGCCCCGCTCGAAGAGGTTCCTGAACTTGTGCTTCAGCGCCCGCTTTCCCGAGTCGCCGTTGAGGCCGAAGATGGTGATGAACACGTTGGCGTCGGTACCGGCTCCCTTCTCAAAGCCCGTCACCACAATGGTCTCGTATCGGACGGGCACCAAGCTCCGGGCTTTGCTGGAGAAGCTCTCTGTTACCTTGGCACACTCGAAGACTTTGTAATCCCGTCTCTTGTAGCGCAGAGGGATTTTCGTGTTGCACCTGAAGAAGTACCTGCAGAAGGAAAACTCACAGTGGATTAAGGGCACGGAGGGGTTCCCTGTGGCACATGTTGGGACAGGTGGGCTGGCCAACCACACGACAGCGACGTCGTTTTAGTACTAACACTGGAACTTCTGTTTCTGAAGACAGTCTTGACTGAATGCTGCAACTGCTGGAAAATCCGATATATCCCCAGGCGGACACTGACACCCTGCACGTGCTCGGGGTTGAATTTGGGCACCTGTCACCTCGTTTCCCTGTGAAATGGCATGGCCATGTACAGAAGAACCAAGGCAAGGCAATCAGCTGGCCTGGCACATAACGCTGCCCCTCCTGACTGTATTTAAGCTGATTTTGGAGCAAGGTTTCATCTGTGCAACTGCACTTGGAGGGAAAGCACGCAATGATCCTCACCAGCAGCATAGGACAGGATGAGCCAAGAGTTATGCAGAAGGGTCAAAAAGGCACCATGGAGGACTGGATGTTTATATATCCCCCTCCAGATGTGTCAGCCCATCCTGAGCAGGCAAGAAAAGCATCAAGCCCTAAAGTGATGGGTACCAGATGCTGAAAACCCTCCACGTTGCGGTGCTGCCTCTGGTGCCCATAGCACCTTCATAAATCACTGTGTACCTGGCACCTGGCCAGGGCTGGAGCACTGTTCTTGTCACGATGTATTTCATTTCCAATGATCCAGATCATTTCCAAACAATTCTTCCCTCCTGCTTCCTCCCCCTTCACCAAACTGCAGCAGGTCCTCCCGGGAGGAGTGATGATCCATTGCACATGTGTAAAATAAGCACCTGAAGGAAGAGTGACTGCAATTTGAACAGTACTGCTTTTCTTAAAACCTTATTATGCTTTTGGGCTTTCTGCAGCCGGAAGAAAGCTCTCCTTGCTCTGCAGAGCAGCTTTGTAAATGAGAAATTCTGGTATTTTAGGGCCAGGAAAACAACTATGTGAAAATAGAGAAGGGGAAATGGCCTGACGTTGCAGTTTATTTTCTGGATGACATAATAATCGGTGTTTTGGTATTATGATGAAGCAATACAGCCTGTGGAAACTGGGGGGGAAGAAAAATGATGACTTTTCTAGCCCTGAGATTTGATTTACAAAAAAATAGCAAATAAATGTGTCCCTTTTGCATGCTAGAAGCCTGAGAACCAAAAGGAAAAAAAAATTATCATTGAGAGCTATTGTTAGACCGATCTCATATTTCTTTTAATTTGTACTTTTGTCAAATGTACTGTCTCAGCAGAGATCTCCATGCTCCCAATGTGCTTGATGCCTGGATTTGATTGCACAGTTGGGTATTAAGGGTCCTAGATTTTTCCCCACCAGGAGAAAAGAACATGTTTGAATATATAATTGACTGAGTTTTCATTCAGCAAATAGTATTGTGGCTCTTCTGCTGGCTGGTTAATTTGCTAGGAGAGACTCTTAGCATTAAAAAAATATCACTTCAAGGATTTCTTCTCAAACACTCAATTGTCTCAGCTGGAACAAAGCCCTTAAATTCTTTTGCAGCAATGGAAATATCTTGGAAAAGAAATAAAATCCATTGATGGAATGGATATTTCCTCTGAAGGGGAGTTTTTTCTCCAGCTGGCTGCTCCCCTCTGGAGAACATATATTCCCTGTGCTAACTTAGCCCATGGGCATCACCAGGGCTCAGACCACTGGTGTGGGAGCTAAAGTACTCAGAGATTTCCTGAGATGTTCAGACAATGTTATCCTTTGAGTATAGAAGATTTCAGTCATATTCTAGCCAGAGCAAGTGAGCACTTGTGATTTGATAGCTAACTACAACCTTTACAGTGGACCTTTCAGACCATCCTGGACATCTCTCTCATCCAAAGTGATTGAATTGGAGATCTGGGCCTTTTTTTTTCTAGGAGTTGTTTTTACAAATTACCTAGAGGCCAGTCTGTGCAGAGCATCCTACAACCCCCTTTAAATTCCAGTCAGTATCAATATTTTCTGCAAGCTGAGATGTTAGTTTAGAGTTGGTGCAAAACTCATCCAAAATAGGACTTGTTTTGTTCAGCTGTTCTCTATCAACTCGGAAATTGGACAAACAAATGAGGCTTGTATAAGTCTGATACCAAACAACTTGCCCTTAGCTTTCAGAAAGAATTTGGTGAGACTTTCCAGCACTGTGTAAGTATGCAATGCAGGAAGAGGTGTGCAGATCTTCTCCATGCCCTCCCAGAGTTGCACCTTGCAGATAAGAAGACACTTACTTGTTGCCAAGCTCCATCTCTGTTACGATAATCTCTTGGACGTGCCAGTACACATCAGCTTTTGCGGATGACTTCTTCCCATCTTTTGGACAGTGACCAACGCAGATGGCTGCAACATCACCAACATTCTTTGAAGAAAACTGAAATGTGTCTCTTGACGCCCTACAGGAAACAGGGAACCATTTCAGTTAATATCTTGAAGGCTGGCACTGACTCGTCTCATACGGACATTAACTAATTTGCACATGGCTGTGGAAGAAAGAGGATAAGCATCCATTTAAAATCGTTTGATTTAACCCACAATCATTCAACACAAAGTATAATTTACATATTTAAATTCAGTATTTTCTCTGATTAGGGGTGACGCTTTAAATTACTGCCACTAGGACTCTCCAGGATAAACTTGAGTTGTTCTACATACAAAATCAATTTGCCTCATTATAGATAAAGCTAAAGAATGACTAATCTCCTCTCCAGCATCCATTCATTCACTCTTGACAGATACTGTATCTGTTACACGTCTGCCCACCATCGCTGTTTTAAACTTGCTAGTTCAGCCACCCTTCCTGCTTTAGAAGCCCAGCTTGCAAACAGCTCAGTTAGACAATAACTCTCTGTCAAACACTTGGCTGGCTCCCCTGTCATGTCCTCTACATATCTTTTAGGCCTGTCTCCTTGGCCTGGGTCGTTATTCCAACCTGCCTCCAAGGAGGGACTGTGACTAATGCGTCAGAGGATGGTGTCTCCAACTCTATTTAAGTCAACATCAGTTGAGTGTCAGGTGGAAGTGCCTCCCAATCTGTCACACTTCACATGAAATCTTAGTCATCCGAGTCCAGGTAAGTTATATATTTTTCCTTCCCTTGCAGGGCCTTAAGTAAGACATTTCTTCCCTGCAAAGCGGCCGAACACTGGCAGGGTCCACAGCTTTGGATAGATCCCTCTCTCCTAAGAGCACACTGTCTCCATGAGCAAAGTGAAAACCCTACCTCACATCTGGAGCACTTTGGCCCCACATGGGAGGAGGAATCTCCCCCACGTTGCCCAGATGTGCCTCCAGCTCCTCCTGTGTGCAAGGTTGGCATTTGGCTTTCTTCACGCGACACTGATCTTTCAGCCCTACCCCCTTCCCAATCCATCTGGAAAGTCAAATCTGAGCAGCTCTGACAACATTTAGCCTCCAACTATTTTTACTCTTTCTCTGACTCCTACTGCCAGCAAGATGCTGTAAAAGGAACTAAAACCACCTCCAGCTTCCTTCTGCTCCTCCCAGCTCAAAAAATCACAGTCTCCCCTTAGGCTCACCAGGAGCCCTTTTGTATGTGCTAATACAAAAGGATACACACACATTTATCATTTGCATTTCCTTTACCAAATGCCTTTTCTCCCACCACAATTAAGCCTGCTCCATGCCTGCCTATCAGAAGCTAATTTTACATGCTCCTTTCACTCCCTTCCTTCACTCATTTGACCTTTTGGAAGGGGGATAGGAAACAGCACGGCACAAATGCAACTCTAATAGACTGCCCTGGTGAAGAGATGGTATTTGTGGAAAAGGTACAGCTGGCGAGGAGGTCTTCTAGCCCATTGCCCACTCCCACTACCTTTCAAATCTCCTTTTCTTGGAGGAGTTTTCCATAAGGAATTCTTTCGAGCGGCCCATCTTTCCTTCTAAGATGATCCAGATGTTTTCCTTGGTCTCTGCATCCTCTCTGTCACTTGTCACTGTGACAATCTCATAGGCTTTAAAAGCATAATTAACACACATGTTAAGCAGCAGAGGAAGAGCAGATGGTCAGAAAGATCTCTTTATTCGACTGTCATTTTTGCTAAAAACCCTCTTCCTGGTATTTATCATAGCACATAAGAAAGCATTCACAAAATAAGTGATACTTCTGACTTCTGCCTGCCTAGGAGAGAGTCCATGAAGAATATGAGTACTGCTTGATCAGTGATCAGTTGGAGCTGCTCTTGAACAAGCCGTGTACAACTCTCTGCTATGCTAACATCTCCCTATTTAAGATGGTCCAAATCTTTCTGATTTTTGTGCAACTGCTCCTAACATTAAGGTTGCTTACCCTTACAGGGATAGTGAAGACACCTATATGTCCATCAGGACGTGCTCACATGCTATGGTGGTACCAAGTATGTGTGTACCCCAAGACAAGCAAGACAGGGTTGCCTTTTAGCAGGGGCAATGTGAAAGCACCCTGAAGAAATGACTCCAAGACTCTGCTGAAGCAGAGCACTGCTTTTACAGGAGTGCTGAGATGTGCTTAACTTACTTGTCAGGGCAGTTAAATAATACCTCTCTTTCTCTCCCTCACCACATTAGACTCCAGTGTCATTACCTTGGACTCGGTGGAATTATCCTGTGCAGAACCAGGGCTATGGAGTGTTAAGCTCAGCTGTCATATTCAGCTGGGACGCGTGAACCTGTAGCCCACAGCATATTAAGGAGGAAGCTGGAGCAATGTTACTTGCAAAGCTTTAAGAACTGAACTTATTTTCCACCTCAAAGATTTAAGCCCATTATTTCTAATGAGAACATAACCATGTAACCTTACGGCTTACTGCTGGATTGAACCACTACGGATGGGCCCCTCTTACATTTCAACGTAGAATGAGACATTTTTCTTCCTCATAAATCCTGATTTGTCTCTTCCTTACCACAGTATTACACTTTTGAAGGAAACAGTACTTTCAGTAATTTAGCCTTGAGATCCTGTGAGTGCAAAGCCTGTTTGGGAACCATATGCAGAGCACCTTGCAGCTGTGGTCTTATGGCCTAGGAGATCCCTTAGGAAATGCCACAAGTTGTCTCTGAACTCACCAGTCCGTTCCTTCAGTTCCAGGATGTTGTTATTGGCACAAGCCAGTTCCCTTATGAGCTGCCCATCATCTTCACCTTTAGCCAGCCAGCGATCACACTGGAAGCGAAATGTCTTGTCCATAGCAGAGTCCATCACGTCAATATATTCCAGGTGCCAGCCTGGAGCAATTCCTTTACAGTAAATAGAATAATAACTATAAAAAGGTGTATATTTTCACATCCTTTGAATAAGTAGATGATAACGCTCCTTCCCAGGAGCACTCTGCTGGTGCTGGAAATGCTTAGTACTTACTTCAGATAATGTCACCAATGAGCATGACACCAGTTTGCTCTTCTGATACCAAAAAGCAATGCAAGCGTGCTCAAGACCACAATTTGATCCTCCTTTCTAGACTTTGGAGGGTCTCACTGGCTTTTCAGCAGTTATAGGGATGCTGGAGTATCTTGGACAAGTTGGACTGCAGCCTCCTGGGCAAAGGACCATCTTCTGCTCTGGCCCAGCCCTTTGCACAACAGGGGCTTGGGGATGTGTAGCAGCTTCTTCAATGAGCAGAATCACCAAGCAAGGAGAGCTGGGGACAGCTTGTACCTTGTCACACCAGCCTGGAAAGACATCCAGGAAGAAGCACCACCACAGCCTTGGGATAGTATCACGTGTTGAGTCCCCAGAGGGACTAGGAGCTGGTAGAGCTGTTTGCCACAGCCAGAACTAAAAAATCTCCTGGAAATTAGAGCGCTTTGGAGCAAAAGTTAATGGAACATCTCTGCTACAGAAACCGCTGTTGATTCTTCCTTCCACTTTAAGGAAAACATTAAAGCCAAAAAGAAGGATATGAGTCTTTTCAGTGTCTTATAATGTCAGTCCTTTCACAACTCTGCCCTTTCTCGGAAGTTAGATAAAGTAATTCATTGGAAACTGTTGGGCTTTAAAAGAGTGCAAAAATAAATATCCTTTTCCCATTCCCATCCATCTAACCACTATCCCTCCATTCCATAAATCCCTAGTTATTCAGACAGATATAGCAGTGCATGTATGCTTTTTGGGGACCCTTCCTGCCTTGGGAATGCTATCTGACCCCAAACTTTAGGGTTTGATATTTTTCTCTATGGCCTGTATTACCCCCAGTCCTTTCACATTGGGGCAAAAATGGTTTAAAATTGTTTGCAAGAGTGCAAAAAAGACAATGAGGCACATGGAGCACCTCTCCATGATTGTTTTTCTAGAGAAAGACCACCAACAGCCATCAATGCCACATGGATCTGAAGGTCTGAAGGTAAATTATAACTTGCTCTATATTATAAAGCTCAATCATAATTGGACCCTGTCAGAGAGCACATATAGGAAAGCTACCCGTGCTGTCTTCCCCTCTCCAAGCATTCATGGTGAATTCACTAATGCTGTGACTGGACATGGATGCGGCACTGACTGAAGTGATGTTTACCTAAGGGGAGTATGCCAGCTCACCTAGCTTTTGCCTTGGATCCTTCCAAGGATTTGTAACTTCTCCTACTTTTCTATTTATTTTTATGCAGCGGAAAAGCAACTGGAAAAATCAAGAAAAGGGCATTTTGGAATAATTTCTTGATTTATTTGTTGGAATAGAAGAAGCCCTTGCTGAGCTGGCACTTCAGCAGGTTCTGACAGTTCTTCTTACAAGTCTGGTAGTTCTACAGACAAAAGGTTATGTTCACAAAAGGAGATCTCTGCTGCCTTGTTATTTACACCCCAGAGGCATTAGATAGCTCTTGATCTTCCAAGAACTTGCTGCTATGTGCCTTCCTCCTTAGTTTGCAAGAAATAATACCGAGCCCTGAAAAAAGGATGGCACCTTTCTGAGTTAGTCAATAGGGCACCCTTCTTCTGTGAACTGGCCCCTCCATG
>NW_010578547.1:0-15901 GCF_000705375.1 Tinamus guttatus | reverse complement strand
AAAGTACTAGTACTTCTTCAAGATAACTATTTGAATATAGAATTCTTTCAGGAAGAAATTGCATCCCTTCTTATAGAAGGACTGAAAGAACACGAAAGAGGGAAAAATGACCCATACAGAGGAAAGGCAAAGCAGCCTTCGGTGTCCATGTGAAAAAATGCCTGTGTTAAATTGGGGCTAATTTGCAGCAGTTCCCTGGGAAGAACTTAAGAAGGAAGAGAAAGCATCAGGGATTCAGGCAGTTCATCTGGCAGTAGCTTTTATGACCCTAAAGCTTGCTGAGGTGACGAACAAAGCAAACTAAAGTCCATTTTCTTACAAGGAGTAGATTCCCAATTAACGCAAGGTCTCAAAAAGCAAAGAACCAACTGTTTCTGAGCAAAACCTTCCTGGCAGGAAGAAGCTTATGAAGGCCTCATGCTGTGACATTTCCCTCACAAGCAATTAGCAGGAGATTGGACAGAAAAGAACAAGAGACTGCTGAATCGATGTACATTTCACCTATCTGGGTCCTTTTTTATTTCTAATTCCAGGAAACTGTCAAGCACATTTAGGAACTGTAACAAATTTGACAAATGAAGGGCTGAAGGAACTGTTATTGCACAAGCTCTGGCTAGCCGTGAGAACAATCTCAGTGGGGTCAGTTAAGGGGTCCATGCCACTGGACATCTTCATCGACACCCTAAATGATGATCCTAAAAGAGAGAGCATGCTAAGCAAACTTGTAGATGACACTAAATTTGGGTCAGTGACAGACAATGAACAGCAGAGTTTCAAACCAGGTGGTCTCTGAGAAACTTGAGAACTGGGCAACCAGAAACCTCATGAAGTTCAGCAAGGAGAATTGTTCCAAGCTCTCCTTGTTGAAGCTCAACAAGGAGAGGTTCTGCATGTGAGGTGGAACCTCTGTACCTGGGTAGGATACAGAAGTTACTGCAGTAACATTCACATTTAGGTTGAATCTGAGTTAGTGCAGACCATGAACTGGGCAGTGCTCCTCCTAATGGAGCCCCAATTGCATCTGGCGAGGTTCAGGTTGGGTACTAGGAGAAAGATATAAGATCTCTTCTAGGAAAATGGTGCAGCCATGGAACAGGCACCCAAGGAAGAGGTGGCACCATCGTCCCTAAAGGTGTCCAAGGCTTGGCTGGGCAAAACCATGCCTGACCTGACCTAGTGCTAGCAATTGCCCTTTGAGCAGCAAGTTGGATGAAATAACCTCCAGAGGCCCCTTCCAAACAAAGTGTCTAAGATTTTATAATTCTTCCTGAGCAGCTGCATCGTTTTTTGCCTAACTGCGGGTTTGAATCATAGTCCTCTGAAGCCAAAGAATGTCCTTCTTTTGACTTAATGGAGACTTGGATAGACCACTAGGCACTGACATCGGCTGTCTTAAATTATGTAATTTGTAGGCCGTAGCTGAGCTGACAACATAATAATTAATCTTATAACCAGACAGATAAAAACCTCCTGCTTTGTTAATGCTTGCAAAATGAGAAAGCAGTATTTATTCTTCCTCAGTCTTTATTGAATTGTCATGTATATGATGCCTGCATGTAGAATACAAAGCGGCTGTGGGAATCAAAATTGAAAGACGGGGCCGTTTTTGTGCCACAGAAAGAGCCATCATATACTCTGGTTCTACTGTAGACCTACCTGTGAGTTATTCTTTGAAGAAAGCAAGTTTGTGCTTTATTTGTATTTTAAGGGCTAAAATAAATCAATACCTTGGTTTTAACCAAAGACTCCACCATCTGCCTTGTGACACTCCCTTTTCTCTAACTTCGAGAGCTGACATCTGAGGTACTGCTGGTGGCCTGCAGATTTGATCTTTGAAAGACTGGAATCAGTCTTTTGCAGGAGAATATACTTTGATACGACCTCTGTGTGTTATGTGATCCTCTAGGTTGGATGACTTCTGGAAAGCCAAACTGTAACAAAGCTTTTTTGAGGAAAAGTAAAACTAAACTATTCTTAGCTGTGTGAGGAGGAAGGGCTTCTTTCTTATTTCCTAGTAAACAGTTTTGTTTGGATTCATTTTCCCTAGTTTAAATTAATTGTCTTGCCCCTGCATGACTTGGATGGAAGGAGAAGCAGTGGGAGACCTTTCAGAAGATGATCCAGCCAAGATTAAGACTCCCTTCTTGGGCGAGTTGGTTAGAGAGAGCCTAAACTAGAAAGAGTTTAGACCAGAAATACATTTTTTGGGGAGAGTGACAAACAGGTGAGATGATACTAATCTATGTTTTCTTCTTCTTCTTTTTTTTTTTCTTGAACGTCTCTGATGCACTGGGAAGTTCAAAGCTATTGCAGAGAAAAGCTTTATGCATAGAAATATACACATCTGACTCTAACCACAGTGGCATATTACTGTCCCTAGACAATATCAGTGTGCTGGGAGTTTATATAACATGTTTAAAATATCTATGAGGGATAAAAGGTCTTTTTTTCCTGCAGCGGCCCAACAAGTAGTAATCATGGAATATGTAGTGATCAAAGAGGGGAAATGGTTCATGACTTTTACCATCTTTTAGACAAACTAGATGAAGTTCAGCATTATGTCAGGATGCTGTATGACCTAATCATAACCAGGCTCTCTGAAGCCTCTCTGAAATCTGTTCTTTCCTACTGGTTGCATGGCAGGAAATAAAATGCTTCATCATTAATATCTGTCATCCTTCATTCAATGGGAAGGGCATATCTGTCTGCTGTTGCTGTCACTTTCTATTGTCCTCTTGTGCCTATTTCTATCACTTTTGAGTTAAGGCTGAATTTCACAAAAAGGTCACTGAAAGATCTACCATTATGCTGGATGGATTGCCAGATATATAAACAAATCATCCTTTCTCTTTTTGTTTGTAGTATTTCACAACATGCTTTCTTTCAGACAAGCAGCAGGCAGAAGAGATAGAAATAAGTGAGGTGGCCTTAAGATACTTTGATCAAAGCTCAACAAGCTGCAAAAATTGCCATTGATAAATTAAGAGAGGTAAAGATCAGAAGGTGATAAGTGCCCTGGTGTGGCAGGGCTCCTTCTGAGGGTCAACCTTTCAAAAAAGGTATCTTCATCATAATATGCAGCTTGCACTGATTTGGCATGTGGCAGTTGTGCATAGTGATCCAGCAGGCTGACAGAAGTTCTTATGCAAAGTGATCCCAGGAGACGACACAGAAATTCCATTTCTTGGTTCCTGAAGCTCTGTAGCTTTCTTTTTACTCCTCTATCTGGTGTGTAACTATGAGATGCTTTTTCATGAGATAAATGATCTCAAAACACTTTAAAAAGGAGGGCAAAAAACTGTTCTGCTCTTCAGTCAAGGCAGACAGTGCTGACTGAACACCTAGAACCCACCAGGTCATGATCAAGTCTCCCACCCTATGTGGACACAGTCTTGACTAGAAAATAAACAGGGGGCTTTTGACAGTAGCAACATGTTCTAGCAAAAGGTTCTGATTGGGGTTTCTCCAAGGAAGCAGTTAGCAGTCATATAAAGGCCAGGTGTCTAAATATTTCATATCCACTGATCAGAAGAAGATGGATCCCACAGTGTAATGCTCTCAAGATGAACAGCCAAAATGGCAGTGTTCCAACACAGTAGGTCTAAATTACACTTTTTTGCATAATTTCAAATTACGCATGAGATGTTTTTCACTGCTAAAAAGGTGAACTTCATGCTAGAAAAGATTTTAAATATCCACCATACACCTACCTCCAACATCACTGGTTTTAACCTGAATAGTGTATGTTGTGTCCTCCATCATCTGCTCGTCATTTATCATGGCTGGCATTTCACACACAAGACTTCCCGTTGCATTTTTCAGCTTTGACAGCCACTCACCATATGTAAATGTAGCCACTTCTTGATTAGTCAGGTTTTTCAAGACAATCTGTGGACAGTCAAAACAAGGGGAAAAAAAATCAGCTACCATTTGAATGAGGGCACGTATGAAGCGTTGGACATGGGCAATGTGTCATTCTCTGCAAAGCCTTGGGATAGTCTGAAAAACTGTACTGAGCTTTTTTGGGATAAGCTGTGCACTTCTGAATGGACAATGCTTTGCTTGTCTACAGAAATGATCTTCATAATATTGCACCTTTTCCTGCATAGGGCAAAGCACAGGAAGAACTTCTCTGACATATGGTATGGATAAAGATCAGCTCTATTAGGGTTACATCTTTCCTGGAAACTGGTCTGGAATTAACTTTAAATAAGGAACAGAGAGCTACTAAGAGCCTCTTTGCCTCTCCTTGAAGTACACAGTACCTTTCTTTCAATCTTTTCTGTGCAAACACACAACAATCATTATGTAGATATGCTAAACAACCCCCAACAAGTTCTTTTAAAAAATGCACAGGCAAAAATTAGGCCAGCAAAACTTCACACACTTTTCCCTCTGGGAAAGGGTGATAGAACAAACAACATGCAACAGATATTAGTCACACTGCCTAATGTGTTACTGGAAAGAGCCCAGATGCTGTGGCGATAGGTGGTAAGAACAGAATAGAAACCTATCAAGAAGAAGCCAGAGAGCTACTCCAGTGAGCATCTGATAACACATCCTCCTTTTTGTGTCCTGATCGACGTGGCCTTGATGGAACCTGAATCTGTCGGAGGAAAACGTTCCACCAGCCTGCAGAAAAAATCTGGTGGTAAATTGTCATTGAACTGGGAGAAATGGGGAGAAAGAAGGAGACAGGGCTGCAAATTACCATTTCTGTCACCATATAACAGAATCAGAGACCATATCTGAGTAAAGCAGTGTACCCAGAAACTATGACTTACTATACATATTTCTGCAAAGGTCATGTGGACCTGAGAAGTGTCAGAGAAGTGCACATGATATTGGGAAAAAAAGAATTATGGAATCGTGGAAAACGTTAGGCTGAAAGGAACTTTAGTCCAACTGTCCTCTCCAAGTGGAATTGATTGCAGGGTCTTGCACATCTGAGTCCTGTAAAGCTTCAAGGACAGATATCTCCCCAGCACTCTGCACCTCCAGCCACTCTCAACCGTGAAAGTTTTCCTTATGTTCCACCAAGATTTTCATTGCAGCAACTTTTGTCTATTGCCCTTGACCTTTCCCCATTCACCTCCGAGAAGAGGTTTGCCCAATCTTCTCTGTAGCCTCCCTTCAAGTAAAAGACAACATTTGGTTTCCCCCTTCCCCTTCTCTTCTCAGGGTTTAAACCTCTGATTATCTTAGTCTTTCCTAGCATCTCATATGCTCCACCACTTGGCTGTCTTAGTGACCTTCAACTGCGCTACCATCTGTCGGCCTAGGAAATTTATCTTGAGAAAAAATAAACTCAAATTCTGTCCTCAAACAGTATGTGTCCCAGTCTATGGCTTTCTATTGACCTCACTCAAACGACACTGAAACCTCTAGCAGTTCAAAAGAACATTGCTCAAGGTTACAAAAGTGACTTAAAAAGAGGGCAACAGCTAAACCACCACTGAAGCAGTGGCAGTGCTATTTGTGCATTGTACATTTTTTTGTGAGTAGGACACTCATCTGAGATTTTTCTCTCCGACTGATGCTAAGCAGAGATCTATAACATAGCATCTTCATCCCAGAGGTACAGAACACTGTGGATTGTTAAAGCTGTCCTATTTTTCCATAAAACTGCCTATTCTCAGCCAGAGACACTATTTTGTGCTTAGGGAACAGCTCTGTGATTCAAGAAAAATTTTTTTTTTTAGATAAAATTTGCAAATCATCAATAATCTCAGTTTAACATAAAATTCCTTTTTTTTTTTTTTCTCTTGGTACATAAACTCTTTGCTGGAGAAGATTCAACCAGCTCTACCTTTCTTTCCTGCTCGGGCACAACAGTGACATTGTTAGTAGTAAAATGTCCTGAGAAAAGCTTACAGGGAAATGACAGGAAAACAGCAGGGGATAGAAGCAGATTAGAGCTGCCAGCTGGAGTGCACTCACAGTCAGCGAGATCAGACCTCGCACAAATAATCAGCCCATGTCCGATGCTCCAGATGCTGTCTGGGAAAAACTGTCAGGCTACTAAAACCATAAATGTAAAACACCCTCTGTTTCCATCTTTCTCCCTCACCGAGAATGAGTGTTTTCATCCATATGTAGCTTCATGTAAGCAGTTAGCATGGTTAGTAACAACCTCTGCTATCTCACTCTTGGACACTGCTCCACAGAGGAGTAGAAGAGAGATGAGGTAACAGGAGACCTTCAGCAATCTGGTTGCTAAATCAGACCATGGCTTCAAGGAATGAGATTTATGTGACCCACCTTGAGCCACCCAAACATTGGGCTTCCAGTCCAAGGGTGTCGCTGTGGCTGTCCCTATGGTTGATGTACAGGGAAAAGGAATTGACCCCATCTTGGTGCTGTTGCCTAAGTTATGGATAGGCACACGGTCACTGAAGGCATCTGATAGGTGGTCCATCTCTACTGACTACAGAAGAGGCCTAATAATTTGATAAAAGAGGTAAAAACTGAATGCAGCTTTTCAGTGACTAAAACTGCATGAAATGAATCCCATCCTCAAAGCAGAAATACCTGGGTGCTGCCCACACATAGGATTGTGCAGGATTTTGATTTGGACCAGGAGAATGAAAAAAAAAAAAAAAATTTGAGGACCTGGGCTTGGATTATGTTTATTTTCTGTCTGCTTTTACTCTGGAGAGATTTAGCTATTGCTCAGCAATAAGGACACTGTTTTACATTGCATCTAAACTATTATTTAGGACACCTAAAACTTGCTGTGGACATCCTGAATACTTTTAAGTCTAAACATTATCACTAATTATGAATGGGTTTTAATTGGACTGTAGAATGCACTTTAAAAACAAAAAGAAAGTTGAATCAGTGCATATGAATAAAATGTTGATAACTTGCTTTGCAACTGAGCAAAAATGGTAGCTGACAGGAACCTTCAACCAGCAACTTGCAATCAGTTGTGCACCGTGTGCTGTAACAGAAAGGTTTGACATGACAGTTCATTTTGGTTTAGGTCTGCCCATCTTTCTCTGAGCCACAGTGTAATATACCCTCCCCATGGGCATGCACATCCCACCAGCACTGGAATAAAATGGGTCCTGGATTTCACCTTTAAAAGCTTCAGCGTACTTTTCTATGGCTCTGTTGCATGTCATTAGTCTTCACTTTAAAACAGAGGTCCCTGCCTGTGAAACAAAAAGACTGCTGCAAAGAACAATCAGCTCCTGCTATAATGATTTGTCTCAAACTCTCTTAATCTCCTTTATATAAAGGAAGAAGAACTGAATAAACACAAACTCCTGTATTCAGGATTATTTGTAATGTCTGAATGCAATGCAATTAGTGCTTCATTACGACAGCTTCTTATCTGTCTGGCCTTGACAGCACAAAGTAATATTAAAATTCTGAGAATCACCTTACACAATTCCCTGTTTTCTTCATTCTGTGAGCTCTCATTCCTTCTTACTCTGAGGTTTTCTACCTCGTATTAAGGCACTGGACAGCAGGCAAAACCATCATGTGATCTGAGGAGTGGGCTATCCCAAGAGGAGGTTTCTAAAGCATGCATTTTAACAAGTCTCCTAATTAGAAGTCACCTAGTCTGTTCTTTCAAGCACTGAGCATCCACAGCCTGATGGTAGCTTGACATGGTGGAAAAGGAGATTTAGTATTATGTCAGAAGAGAAAAAACAAAGTCCATATCTCTCTCAACAATGCTGATACCAGAAAGTGCTCCTGTGCTTTTCAAACCTTTTTAATGTGTCTTTTCGTGCATGCATTGTGTGGGCAAAGGGATATTCTGCTCACAGAACTGGGCACCGTGTCTATAGAACGACACACATGGGCACACAAATAAATAGTAGAGTAGTAAAAATAAGAATAATCGTCCATATTCATTCTGGCCTGATCAAAAGTCAAATTTTGTTCCCTCCAGTAGATTAAGCATCAGCATTTAAAGCTTATGCCCCTTGTTGATGCAGCTTGAATCTTTAGTGCCAAGTCATTACTTCACTGAGATTCTGAATGAAATTTCAACATATTTTATCTAAACAGAGAAAAAATATGACTACTTCCGTGCCTGTAAATTGAATCTTTCGTCTGTGTACAACATCATTGATAATTCGTGCATTTTAATCGGTATTTATGCACTTGTATTTCTGCTGAACTAAAACCAGTATGAATTATGGCCAGCAAACTGTTTACAAAAAGACCAAAGAGAATTAAGAAAGATCATTTATTGTTATTTTAACAGAACATGAAAACTGAGAATATCCTGTAGATAAATGGAGCAACAAATGGTTAATTATGGGGTTGATGGCTTAATCTAGCTTCTCATTTCACTGTGCTAGTTAGCACTAACTGTGAACCATCTGTCTGAGAGTTTAGCACTACCCCCACAAGTATTTCATTATGCAGTTTTAATATGCACTTTTGACAGAAATGGAAATGGGCTCAGATCAGTTTTCATGTCACACCAAGCTACACAAGTTTTCCAGGCTGGAATACAAATCAGAGAACACAGTGGCTCCTTCCTCCCCTTTTCCTCAGAGTTCCTGTCTTGACTTGCTGCCTGTCCATGTTATTTTTACCTTCTCGGGGAAGGTGAGAAAGAAAGCTAATAAATAAAGTTGTGTAGGTATCACTGGAGTTAGCTCAACCTCTGACCTGGAAGCTACACGTACAGTTTTCAAAAGCAGCTAAAATCCCATTTTCAATGAGTTGTGTGCATGCTCTGTTGCTCCTGACCATCTAGGGCAGTGCTTTAAGCCCATCAGCCGTCTAGACAGGAATCCTCCTTGCCCGAATCTCTGTGAAGGGCTTCCTGGAAATATCAGAGAACACAGTGGCTCCTTCCTCCCCTTTTCCTCAGAGTTCCTGTCTTGACTTGCTGCCTGTCCATGTTATTTTTACCTTCTCGGGGAAGGTGAGAAAGAAAGCTAATAAATAAAGTTGTGTAGGTATCACTGGAGTTAGCTCAACCTCTGACCTGGAAGCTACACGTACAGTTTTCAAAAGCAGCTAAAATCCCATTTTCAATGAGTTGTGTGCATGCTCTGTTGCTCCTGACCATCTAGGGCAGTGCTTTAAGCCCATCAGCCGTCTAGACAGGAATCCTCCTTGCCCGAATCTCTGTGAAGGGCTTCCTGGAAATGGAAAACCCACTGGACTCAGGGGCTACAACAGCCTGGCAGGGTGGGCAACAGGACCACGGGGAAGTGGCACCCACCCTTGCCTTTGGGCTATTGCTATCTTATGACCACAAGATCTGGTATGTCTCTGGGTGAATAAGCTCCACATGATTTCATATTGTATGAATATGATTTATAAAACTCAGGGGGAAGGTATCAGGGACCTGACAAAGGGAATTTGACCACGATGACTGAACTGAAGCAGAACACAGGCTGAGTTATTCCTTAGTCACAAAGAGAAAAACTGCGTGTCTGTGGCATCTATTTGGCAGATGGAGGCTGGAGGTTTACAGGCTGGAGGTTTAGTGCTTTATAAAGCCACACAGGGGCTTATTTTCAAAGCACTAATGTTGAAGTACAAAAACAAACTGCAGCTAACTGGCTGTGACCTTATGGCAGGTTGGTACACGAAGGGCCAGTGTTTAGAAGCACATTACTTAGAGATAAAGGAAGGACAACATCAGACTAGTAAAAAATGAGAGAGGGCCGAAGAAAAACTGTGCACTGTTCCTTCTGACCATGGGTTAAGCCACTGGATCTTCACCTATTTTTATCTAAAAGTTAAGCTAAAAAAATCCAACAATACATCTGCTCCTGAAACAGCATGCTAAATAAACATGGCAGAGATGTGTTCCTCCTCTAATGACATCTGGCAGCGTGGAAACAGCATGTCACTCCACCTCTATCTTAGAAACATAATTATAGGACTCATAACAAGGAAACTACATCTTAGTGCCCAAACATAAGTGCAGTTTACATGGATCTGATGGTTGTATAGAGAAGATAAAGGCACATGAAGGGTTTTTTTTTTTTTTTTTTTTTTTTTTTGCAAGATAGGACACTAGGGGAAAATGCAATTGACAGAAATAGTCAGAGCCATTTTGCATGCTGTATTGAAAACACAAGAAGAGAAGGGGAAGAGAAAAGCACCCCCAAAGGGATCCATTCTCTCATGGAGTCAGAACAGGGCAGGGAATTGCAGGGTCTGAAGGGACATCCTGGGGATAGAAGACAAGACAGTGCAGGTGGCCTGGTGGCACACCAAGGCCCTTTCGCAGGGAAGGAGCGTGGGGTCTAAAAGCAGGGACTGCAGTAAAGTTACAAAGCTTGGCTTCTGCCCTTGCTCCTTTCTTAATGGACTCAGGTCCCACAGGAAAAAAGCATGAGACACCAAGAGGAAAGAAGCAGGAAAGGATTGAGAGAGGCACTTGCATTTCTCCTCTTTCCCAAGTGCTGGGAGGCTTCCCCGGGTTACAGTGAGACACATGGTGTGAAGCACATTACCCTTTCCAGGAACCAGTGAGGGCGAGTGCCCTTTCCATCCGTCCGGATCCTCATCTTCATCAGGGGCGCAATGTCTGCAATCTCCATGATGAAACTGTCCTCTTGGCCTCGCTCAAATCTGGAGGGATTGAAAGACCAGGGAGGTTTCCCACTGCTTCACAAAGCCCTTCGTGGGTCCATTCCACAACTCAGACCCTGCCAGCTGCCTCATTTAAAGTTTATGAGTGCATTTTATTGGACTTGAGCTTTTCTCTCCTGTAATCAACAGCTACTGTGTTTTTGGCAAGACACCTCTGTCCAGATTTGACAGGAATTCCTCCTCCCCTGGAAAATCAAGCCCATACGAAATTTCTGGAGTCATTCCAGGCAGTCTGTAGTATGTATTATCATTCTGATTGAAACCAGAACAATAGACAAAACTCACAGTCAGGTTACTGCACGTTCCCTTCCTCTTGGCATCTAGCCATGTGCTTCTCTGTAGCTAGAAGGCAAAGCAATTCTGCTTAATCTTCCTTCACTATGATGCATCACGTAACTTTGCGTTTGCTGTGGTGACAGACAGTTCCTGCAGCTCAGCTAAATATGGCAACCTGATCGTGAGTCGGAGCCCAAAGCCTAAGTTTAGCAGGCACAGGTAAACTATGCTAGAAAAGGGTCAAAACCAATGATTCGTCATTCCCCTCACAAATCTGGGGACTTTGGATTTTCAGATTAACTCTGTCTTTGGTAAGAACCAGGACAGATTTGTGTTGCATTGCTTGAAGCATCCTGCCCTACATCCTGTCCCACATCTTGCTCCTACAAATGCATCTTCTGGTACAGAAGCATTGGAGCTTTCCCCAAAATACCCTGGCTCACAGACGAGCTCCAGGCTTGGAAGATGGAAATGCAACATTTGCTGGGTAGAAGGGCACCCAAATACAGTGCATGTACCATTCTGCACCCTGATCACTCTGCTGTTGATATTTGTCCTTCACGCAAACATCTCTCTGGGGGTGAGCTACAAAGCAGGACCAGCGTCCTCGAGAACTTTAGAAGGAGCCCTACAAACTGTGGGCACCGTCATGCTCATTTATTGTGTATATATATATATAAAATACTGTCAGATAACACATAATGATGATATCTTGTTCCTGGGAAAGTTCTCGGCCTCCTACCAGCTGTGCAGTGCCAGGGTAGGAAGAAAAAAAACATTTCTTTATCAACCTCTGCTCAGATTACAGCCTGTAGCCTGAATGTGATTATCCTCACACCATTATCTGGACCTGCATAGCTGCAGATGTTAGCAAAAGGGATTGGCACAAGGCTCTGAGTTTTCATCCAGGCATTCGCTTCCCCACATTCCTGGAGGCATTTGCATAGGGCATTTTGGTCGAGGTCCATTTCCAGTTATTAATGGCTATGTTTGCTTTTCAGAGCAAAAAAAAACCCAAAAAAACCACTCCTCTCTGTTATTTCTCTTTGGTGGTACTCGATAGCAAGACAGCCTGTTTTATTGAGAGAGTGTGTGCTTTTGTGCCCTAAATGGATTGATTTTCATTTCTATTTAAGAAAAAGATGTGACCCTTCCAGCCTGAATTATCTTAGGATCCTCTGACCAGTTTTCATAACAACCACTATTACCTGCAAAGCTCCAGAGAAGTCTCTCCCTTGGTTCCTTTCCAGGCTGAGCAAGTCTAGCCTAAACAGCTTGTCAACCAAATAAACCATTATTTATCTTCAGCAAATATCCTGCTTATGAGCCGTAAGGCTCATGTTCACCTGTTACCTCCATGAAATCTTCATACGACAGGGAAATAACTGCTAACATGACAGGCTGGATGACCCAAGAGGTCTTTTCAATCCCTAACTTATACAAACAGCAACATAAAACCTGTAAGCCAGAAAAAAAGAAAAAAAAAAAATGGGAGGGGGGAAGCACTCTGAGGAGCTGCTGTCTGGCACTGTGCCATTTCCAGGACATTGAAGCATTTATCTGGGGGATTTCATTAAGCTTTCTTACCCATGCCTGCACTTATAAATATTTCTATTGCCCAGAGGTCCTGGCAATAACAGTAATGTAGCTAAAATTGCCTTAAATCTGTGGCAGGTTAGACAGCCAGTTCTCTGTAATGCACTAAGCTGCTGTGAGTGAATTGGCACAGGATGGCCCCAATAAAGATGAAGTGCCTGCTATCCATTCGGTTGTGGGGGTTCTCCCTGGTCGCTCGCTGCAGGCCTCAAGGCTGAAGAGATATCCATGCAAAGCAGGACTGAGGGAAGCTGTTAACAGCGGGATCAAGACAGGCAGCAGCAGTGTGCAAACAGGCAACACATATATTTAGGCAACACATATATTTTACCACGTCCTGCATGGGGGATAGCATCCTCCACGATACTGGAGGGCCTTGACGTGCACAAATGTCCTGAGCTCTGTGCTGCTGGTGGATGAGGTGGGATGCAGAGCTCCTCCAGCTAGTGGACATGTGCCAGGATGTTCCCAAAGAAAAGCACTGTAGCCTGGGGTTATTAACGTATTAATGGGTGGGTTTTGTAGGTCCTTCTTGATGCAACCCCAATGAATTTCTACCTTCTTTTGCAGGTCCCAGTGCTGACAGGAGATATCCCAGGCAACTAATACCATATGAATTATGCGGCCCCTTTGCCACATCTTGATACCATTATATTATAGATCATTCACCCCATCTGCAGAGACAAATCTGATCATTTTTTGTAAGCTACATAGTTTGGAGGTATCATTTATTCCGCTACATGGAGCAAAATTACAATCCCTCTCAAGAGCTTGGAGCTGTCCCAGTCCCCTTTAGATACTTTTGATTGCTTGACTCTGATGTGAATTCTGCTTTGCTTTTAAATGAGAGCAAGCAGCGCTCATGCTTGTTACGTAACTAAACACAGAAAGGCTCCAAGCCTCGCAGATCATGCTTGCCCCAACACCCAGTCTGCTATGATAGCTGCAAGTAAAACATCCCCTGAGCAAACACCTCTATGCCAAAAGCCTCATCCACAATTATCCAGCCCACACGCGATACCCAAAGCTGTGGTGGAAGAAGTGCATTGCTGGGAGGCCGGGGTGAAATTCCAGCCTCCTCTGCAAGCCAGGCTCTAATTGCACGGGCAGATGCTCCAGCCCTCCTGCCATGCCATGGATGCTTTCCTGGGAACATCACCATTGGAGACCATCAATTAATTGAATTCAAGCCTTCTGAAGCCAGTTTCTGTGTTCATTCTGTGTTGTGCTGTGTTCATTCTGGAGCATACCAAAGCTTACAGAGGGAGGTGTTAGGAGAAGGAAAGCTTTAGGAAATGGATAGGTGACATGTGGGCTTCTTTTGGCTTAGAGAAGTGCTGGTATCAGACTAGGGATATATTTGATGGTTGGTTCTCTTCAAGAAAATACAAAATTTCATCTTTTAGCATAATCTTCAGGTTCTGAAGCACACAGTATGGCACTCCACACTGTTCATTGACTGTTTGGGGCTTTCTGCAAGCTAAGGCCACATCTGCAAAGACAGATGTCATGGTGTGTCCTCTTTGTGCCAGCTGCATATAAGCCAGCCCTAGTTCCCAAACCACATGGTTACAATTAGCATGGCACAGAGCCCAAGCAGGGCTCACCATTTCTGGGAGCCCTCACGTGGCTTCTGGACCAAAGTTGGCACATTTCTGGCCAGCTGTGTGAATGGGGGGAGTCAAATCAGGACAGTCACCACCTCCCCATCGTGGGCACTTCTCGAGGTAGGAACCCGCATGCGGATTTGCATGCCATTTGCTGCACAGTTACTAATGTGTATATGCAAGTGTTCCCATCACAGCTGTCAAATAACATCTAAATTAAGTTGCTTATTTTCCACAAATGATGTATTCTGAAGAAATCCTGCACCTGTGGTTTCCACGCAGTGCCCAGGGTTCCTCATGCTGCTGACATGGAACTTCACGGTTCCTATTTTTATTCATAACACTCAGCTCCAAAATCATGGAGGAACAGGTTAAACAAAACTTGTATTAATGACACAGAATTATTTCACTAGCTACATAGCATACCCTTTGCAATTATACTTCCAGTGGTGACCAGTTCTGAATCTATAAAACCAGTGGGAGTTTATCCATTTATTTTAGTGAGAGCATAATCAAAGCCCTAAGTGCTTTCAGACTTGACACCAGAATCTGTTATGATTCTGCCTCCAAGCAATAAGTGACAAAGTTACTGTACCTGTCTCCATTTTTTTCCAGCTGCAACTCCTCAGTCTTCCCATTGGATCCAAAGACAGTCATGAAAATATTGGCATCAGTACCACCGCTTTCAATGTCTCCAGTCACAACTGTAACTTCGTACAGGATCTGCAAGAATTTGAAATGATCAGAATGTCTTATTTGAAACAACCATCCTTAATCTACGCAAAAGCCTTGGTGAAAGGCTGGATAAGCTCTGCAGAAGATAACCTTCTCATTACAGTCCACCGCAGTTTTATCAGGCAAATTTAGAGGATGAACCTTGCTGCAGGATTTTCCCCTTCACTTTCTCTAAGTTTCTTTTGGTAGGTATTCAGCCTATGCACACTCTGAGAGCAAGGGATATTCATTACGATGAATGCTTGAGGAGCAATGAACTGCTGGGCCACAGGAGTCAACCACCATGTAGTGTCAATGGTCAGACGTTTCCATCTCTCTAATACCAGCATCTGTCATCACAGTTACCTTCCAACACTGCAGACCTCTGACCAGCACCCAGCTCAGTTGTTTCTTTCCCTTGATTGCAAAATATTTCCCACAATGTGCAATGACCTTATGGCCAATATTTAATCCAATATCACCAACATTTTAAAGTCTATAAATCTAAATCATTGAATCATAGAATGCTTTATATGGTAGGAAAGTGCAAACATTCAGCTTCCCAGTGGGATGCGCAGTGCTGCAACCAGCCCAGAATGTCCCAAGACGTCATAGTTTAAAAGTGTGCCAAATTGGGTGGAACTATTTTGCAACACTTCCATCTTATCAGCCTAACTTTGTTCTTTTCTTCTGACATGTGAGTAATAAGATTCAGAAAAAAAATATTTCAAAAGCATGCAAGCCCCGGTGGCTGCCAGTGGCATTAAGACTTCTAGGCCACTTCGATGCTTTCAAAATTGTACCTATGGTAACAAGACCTTAGATTTAAGAAGTGGAAGAATATTAAAAACAGTCCCAACAAAACATATTTCACATAGTGAGCTGTTATGCAAGTTTTATTGGCCTGAATTGTAGATGTCACATAAATCAGCAGTACAGATGAATAATATCATGGAAAAGCATTTTTTCAGGTCTGGAAAAACATTTTTTCAGGTCTAGGAAAAACTACTTTACAAGTTCATTAAAGTTTTTAATTATTGTGGAACATATTAACTTTATCCTTTGTTTCTGGGAAATCAACTGCTCAATTTAAAGCGTAAGTATGACAAATCAAGCCAAGAAAA